>JAFNIE010000247.1:0-2500 GCA_027742785.1 Vigna reflexopilosa
AAGAATCAAAATACATACCATTTGAAAGAAACTCAGAGCTGCTTTCATTATGCATAAATTCTTTCTACAAATTCTCTGATTCAGAAGCATCTGTAATACTATTACTTCTACATGCTAAAATCAACAAAAACATGTACAATTCAAAAGAACTGAAAACACTACATATGATTACCAAATTTAAGAATTAGAAGAAAAAAACATTTAAAAAAGAATACATAAAAGTCATAAGTTGGTGCTCATCATTGTTATTGAACTGAAGTGTATGATACTCTTCATCATTCAAATTTTATAGTTTATTAATGTCATTGTCTGAAAAACAAAAATTCTAAATTATTGTTTTCATTAATAAGATAGACTTTTTTTATTAAATTGTTAGGTAATAATTTAATTATTTAATTATCCCTTTACAAAATTAAAAATCCTTTTCAATGATGTACATATATACTATAAAAAATTATAGCATTTACATCTATATATAATAAACTCATTTGTACAAAAATATATTATCTAACAAATAAATAAAAAATATCATATAACAATAGCTGACTTTGGATGAGAAAGCACAACAACCAGAAATAATATTGTATAAAATTCAAATTATTTAAAGCTAAAATATTATTACAAGTTATCTTCTAATAGTAAAAATAAAAATAAAATCCTCAAAAATGTCAAAAATGTCAAAATTTTATAATATGATTACAAAAGTCAAAAATATATACTCAAAATTTCTTTAAATTCAAATCATTGATATGATTGAAAGTATATCTGATCCAGTTGCCTTTACCTACAGTTTACGCATCACAATTTCCGTATCAAATTTCTCAACACACATGCAGAATAAAATTTGTCTATATTATAAATTTGCTAATTATATTACTTTTTTAAGAAAAAAACAATTAAAAAAAACACACCCTAAGTAGACATGGGTTACAGATAGGAAATAATATTCTATAAAATTCAAATTATTTAAAGTTAAAATATTATTACAAGGTATCATGCTAACAGTAAAAATAAAAAATATCCTCCAAAATGTGATTAAAAAGTGTCAAAAATATATACTTAAATTTTCTTTAAATTTAAATCATATAAGTTATGATTGAAAGTATATCTGCTCAAGTTGCCATTTACCTACAGTTTATTTGATTAGCAGCTGTCATTGATTTTTGATGCATGCATTTGTTAGATCTCTTCTTACCTGATAGCAAAATCACACAAGATTAAATAATAAGAAATATAACTTGTGAAGATTAAAATGTTTCATAATAAATTGAATATTCATTAAGAAAATAAAATATATATAATGATAGAAAAGAAAATAATATGATAACTTCAAGAGATTATTTATCATTATATAACTAATTTTCATAGATTTATTATTATTTTAATTAGTGATTTTGTTCAATTTTTTTCATTTTATTACTGTATAAATTCACATTTTACAATTGAATAAAAACATGTCTTCTAAAAAGATATACCTTTTATTTAATTTTTCAACCCTTGTTATATGTTTTATATTATAACATTGGAGTTTTATATGCTTACAAATAATAAAATAAAATATTATAAAATTGATAAACAAAAACAAATTGTCTTAACATATAAATATATGATATTAATACAATTATATGAAAAAAAAAAATAATCGTAATAATAAAAACTCAAAATGAAATAAGGAATATTGTGACATGAAAAATATCCTACAACATTATCATTATCAATCAGAGATGCTTTAAAAGCTATCTCTTATCTGCTCCCTCGAATAAGATGATCATTCCAAAAACAAACAAACAATCAATTAAAAAAAACATTAAAGTAAGTTAATGTGTAAAAAATTATTCTAAAACAATTACATAATATCAAATATAAGATTAACATTAGATAAATATAATAAATCAAATAAAAACACACAAACAGTTGACACTGAACTAAATTATCCAAATATAAACATTGATGTAAAATTTGGAGAGCCTTACACTTGTAGTGACCTCTACTACATTACAAAATCATTACCAATGAGTTCTATCCTACCATACACAAGGTTAATCCATTATTATCTTTGGTCAAGATAAAACGCCTTAGACTAGAACCTTTTTCATTTCTCATAGTGCAAAATGAACTTTTAAAGCGTTTTACCTTTACTATTTTAAAAAACATTTACTTGTAATTAATATACTTTAGAATAACACAAATAATGATAATTTTTTCCTAGTGGATCATGATATATGTAAGTTAACCTAATTGGTTAAAAGTTTTATACTCTCTTCAGCATTCCCTTTCTTCTTCTCTCTTTTACTCTTATTTATAAAATTGAATATTTTTTCTTGGTAAGTAAATATTGTTCACACTTTATTCATACACAATTTTTAGAGGTATATAACTAAGTACAAACACAATTTTTAAATTAACATATATTTTAAAATGTTTTGTATTTATTGTAACATCCTATTTTAATAGTATAAAACTACTAAAATATTATGCTACATAAATGATAATAGAACCA
>JAFNIE010000247.1:22500-44231 GCA_027742785.1 Vigna reflexopilosa
AATAACTAATAATAATAATAATAATAATAATAAGAATAATAATAATAACAATAAGAATAATAATAACAATAAGAATAATAATAATAAGAAAAATAAGAATAATAAAAATAATAATAATAACAATAATAATAATAATAATAATAATAATAATAGTAATAATAGTAATAATAATAATAATAATAGTCATAATAATAATAATAATAATAATAATAATAATAATAATAATAATAATAGTAATAATAATATTAGTAATAATAGTAATAATAATAATAATAGTAATAATAGTAATAATAATAATAATAATAATAGTAATAATAATAATAATAATAAGAATAATAATAATAATAGTAATAATAATAATAGTAATAATAGTAATAATAATAATAGTAATAATAATAATATTAATAGTAATAATAATAATAGTAACAATAGTAGTAGTAATAATAATAATAATAGTAATAATTGTCACACCCCATTAATTTCCCTCTTTAGTGGGAAACAGGTGTCACTTTTTGGAGCTCTCCCATGTTAGTGGGAGACAAAGTGGCAGCCGCATTTAATTTCCCGCCATCGTGAACCGTGTGGCGGCAGGGAGAGAGTGAGTTTCTAGAAAGTGGAAGACAAGTGGCAGGCAAAGAGTGGACCGAACGATTTTAATGGAGACGGTATTTAAAGTTGAAACTCTAAAATGGTACCACTTTCTGCATGCAAACTCTTCGTCTTCAACCTCCAGAAACACCATTTTCTCCTCCTTCTCTCTAGAACTTCCAAACTTCTCCCTAGATTTCTAACCACTTCTTCTCCTTCGATCATCAACCTTCTTCCAAATTAATTGTTCCCGGTGTCAAGCTCTACAATTTGCACCAATCAGATTTTCGTTTGGACAACTTGGGATTTTGAAGACTTAGAAGCTCATCTAGGATTATAAGGTAAGGGAAGCTTATAAATTTAATTATGAGTATTTGGTATGTATGATTTTATGAGTATATGTTTGTGGAATGCATGATCTTGATGTTGATAATTTGTATGTTTGATCTTTGGTGTGAAATTAGTTTATAAAGTTTTGTAACTTAGTAGAAATACTGAATCTGAAATCGAAGGGTCGTTAGGACCGTTCGGTTTTCCCTATTTTAGAACGTTCGGTCTCATATCGAATGAACAATAATTCAAGGTACTCGGTTTTATATCAACCCCTTTCTTTGAATAAAGCGTTCAGTTTTTACACGCTATAGTTATAACTAAGTACTCGGCTGTAGAGGTGCTCGGTCTTGAAGAGTACTCGGCCCTGGAAAAGTTCTCGGTCTTGAAGAGTACTCGGCCCTGGAAAAGTACTCGGTCTTGAAGAGTACCCGGCCTTGAGAAGTGCTCGGTCATATACTAGCATTCGGCTAATACAGTGTTCGGTCTTAGACTAACACTTAACTTATGAAGCATTCGGCTTCAGATTCTCATTATTTGTTGGAAGTACGTTCGGTCATACACTGAGTGTTCGGCCTTACACGTTGATAATATTTCTTGAAAGTACTCGGTTTTAAAATTTATATTTCTTATTATGAAGAATGCTCGGTCTTACACTGACACTTAACTTAACCATGGAGTGTTCGGTATTATACCGACACCCACTTTCTTGAAGAGAACTTTCGTCATTCTAAAGCATTCGGCTAAAATTATAAAACGTACGGTATTCTACTTCATTCGACCGTTCGATCACTTTCGAATTTTCTCTGATGCTTGGCTTGCTTATCCTTGCTCGGTAATTTACTTGATTTCTTATGATTTTAAGAGTATTCCAAGGAGGAATATCTCATGAAGTGGAAATTAATTTGGTAAAGTATGACTATGGTCAGACTCAGGTTCTGCTCTATCCTGATATTCCGTGAATACGCCTTCTCATGTAGAGGAGGGTAACTCATGCGTGGGAATGGCAGGAGGTCCTTTAGCCTCAAGGTATTTCTATACCAAGGTGGTTCCACTAGACTAACCTCGGGTGGCGGTCTGTTGAGTGTACCCCAGCCAAGTCCACCCGGGTGCAAAGAGCGGCGAGCTACATGGTTCATACCGTCCAGACAGTGTCTTGAGGCATTTGATTATTATGATATATTGTTCGGTTCTATACGGATGTATTGACTTATGATTTATGGATTGAAATATTGATGTGTGTGATTTATGTGTACGCTTTAAAAATATATTGAAAATGGTTAATTAAATTTACGTAAGCTTACCCTTATTTTTTTCTGTTTATTCATGTGTCGTTCGGTCTTAACCGTTTGGTTGTTTTCTTCCTTGCAATGATCATCCTTTGGGGTGTGAGCAGAGGGCGATCTCGAAGACACCTTGGAGGATGCTCTACAGGCCGAGCTACCCATAGACGCAATGCTGGAGAACTGTGCAGGACCGTCTGGTCCTTAGATTTGTTTTTACTTCCGCTTAGTATAGAAACTCCTTTTTGTGTAACACCGTTCGGTCATGAAATGTACCTAGACCGTTCGGTCTAGTGTTGTAAATTTGTATCAGACTTCTGTACTTCGTGCAGTTTCGAATTTTATATGTTAATTCTCGTTTCCCTTCTCTTTATGTGCCCTTTTCTCCACTGTTCTTTGTTATTATTCATGTTAACTCCTTAAATAAATTATAGTTATTGTTATATATTTATTGGGATGTTACATTAATGGTATCAGAGCGGTTTTATTCCTTAGTATGCCTGTAGGTTATGAGTATGCCTTGCTTGTGCTGTGTACTCACATGATCGATTAGATTTTCTAATCTCTTGTTGTAAACTCATGGACCTTTCTTCTTGTTGAAAACAGAAGATGGCTCCAAGACCTCCTCCTCAACCTGCCGATCGGGATTCTTCGAACAACAACAACAACATGTTAGAGCAAGTCATAGTCGCCCTCCAACAACATAATGCCTCTTTAACACAGCAGAACACGATCGATCTGCAAGGTTTAGATGCCGCTTGGGCATCAGTCGAAAACACCCAGCGGCTGATGATGGAGATGATGAGGACTGGGACGCAATCTAGCGGATCGTCCGGTTCCACGATAAAAAACCAGGCCGAGTGAAGCTTGGAGAATTTCCTACAGCACCGTCCGACCAAGTTTGACGGAAAGTGTAGTGCTGACGAGGCCGATCGTTGGCTAAAGGACATGGAGAGGATATATAACACCAAAAGGTGTCCGAATGAGAACAGATTGGCCTACACCGAGTACCAGTTGACCGGTGAGGCCAGTCATTGGTGGAGTGCAATGAGAATGATGCTAGAGGACGAACACGCTCCTATCACATGGGAAGTGTTCAAGAGCAAGTTTTATGGAGAGTACTTCCCGGATAGTGTCTGGTTTTCCAAGGAAGTGGAGTTCCTCCAACTGGTGCAAGGAGGAATGACCGTATCAGAATACACCGACCGGTTTAAGCACCTCGTTCGATTCTACACTATGGGAATCAACGAAGAATGACAGTGTAGGAAGTATGAGAATGGGTTGAAGCCCGACTTGAAGGTGATGATTTCCAGCCTGTGCATCAAGTCCTTTCCAGCATTGGTTGAGCGGGCCAAAGTGTTGGAAAGAAACATGTTGGAAGCCGAACGGTCGAATAAGCAGCAACAACCGATCGGTCGTGGACCAATATCATCCAGGAGTGGTCCCGTTATGAGACGGACGCCTTACTCTCGGCCTCTGTCGTCTGGATCAGGTTCTTCCTCCCAAGGATCGGTATCAGCCGATCGAGCAGGACAACAGGGATCGGTCACCTGTTATAATTGTGGAGGACCTCATTACCGGTCTTCTTGTCCGCAACTGGGAAGATCCAGGTATTGCACTCGATGTGGACGGAACGGGCACTCTGTTGCCAAGTGCAACATGGTGAGGTCAGGGCGTCTACTGTGTGCATTAGATGTCCTATTGAGGTAGAGGGGTACAAATTTAAGGTAAACCTCATCTGCTTGCCTCTTCAAGGCTTGGAAATAATTTTAGGGATGGATTGGTTGACCACCAATCACATTCTTATTGATTGTGGAAAGAAGAAACTGATTTTCCCAAGAGAAGAGAAGTTAACCTTGTCTCTCGGGCAAATCCGAGAGGATCTTCTTGAAGGTGTCATATGCTTCTTAATACTGACGCACATGGATGTGAGTGAAGGAAGCCGCTCGGTAGGAAACCGTTCGGTCATTGAAGACTTCCTGGACGTTTTTCCAGATGAAGTGCCCGGTCTTCCTCCCTCAAGAGAAGTGGAATTCCCTATTGATTTAATATCAGGAGCAGGACCGATATCCATAGCTCCTTACCGAATGGCCTTAACTGAATTGGCCGAGCTCAAGAAGCAGATTGAAGACCTCTTGGAGAAGAAGTTCATCCGGCCAAGTGCATCGCCTTGGGGAGCTCCAGTTTTGTTGGTCAAGAAGAAGGACGGAAGCTCTCGGCTCTACATTGATTATAAGTAACTGAACAAGTTGACCATCAAGAATAAATACCCATTGCCGAGAATAGGCGACTTATTGGATCAGCTTTATGGGGCGACGGTCTTCTCCAAGATAGACCTAAGGTCAGGATATCATAAAATCTTAGTCAAGGAAGGAGACGTCCAGAAGACCGCCTTCCGGTCACGGTATGGCCATTATGATTATGTAGTAATGTCGTTCGGTGTTACTAATGCTCCAGCCATTTTCATGGATTACATGAACCGAATCTTTAGACCCTTCCTGGACAAGTTCGTGGTCGTCTTCATTGATGAAATTCTGGTTTACTCCAAGAGTTGAGAAGAACATGAAGAGCACTTGAGGATAGTACACGGTATATTGAGAGAGAAACAACTTTATGCCAAACTATCCAAGTGTGAGTTCTGGATGGAAGAAGTACAATTTCTGGGTCATGTGATCTCGGCAGGAGGAATTGCTGTGGACCCTAGCAAGGTCCAAGCGGTTTTGCAGTGGGATACACCCCGTTCGGTCACGGATGTAAGGAGTTTTGTTGGTTTGGCCGGCTACTATAGGCGGTTCATTGAAGGATTCTCTAAGATAGTAGCACCGCTGACCCAACTAACCAGAAAGGACCAACCGTTCGTCTGGACCGATCGGTGTAAGTTGAGCTTCCAGGAATTGAAGCAGAAGCTAATGAGCGCCCCAGAAGCTAACCGTAGGTGAATCGCATTAATTGTAGTCATATAGACGTCGGTTGCCTGACTAAACCGACGTCCAAGAAACTATTCAACTTCCTTTTCGGGCCATTTAGACGTTGGACGACGGGGCGCTAACATCCAAAGCGCTGAACGAAGTGACTTTTCAATAACCGGTCAGTCTAGTAGACGTCGGTCCTATACCAAGTAACGTTTCAAAACCGTTATTTTCATGCATAAATTTGATATTAAATCACACCCTTTGTAGCTTAAAATGAGCTTAGAATCAAGTAAAACACTTAAGTGTGTCACATGAGAGTCAAAAGCTGTTTTTAGAGATATTATGCTTGTTTTGCATTGTTTTGCAGGGCTTTTGATGAAAATTGAAGATGGCAACGAAGTAGGAAGGTCATAGACTCAAAAATGAAGGAGAAAAGGGAAGAAAAGAAGAGTCTGTGAACCGCTCAGCGGTAAATTCCACCGCTGAGCGTCCTAGTTCGAGGAAAAGTACTGTCTGGCGCCCAGGCGGTGATGTTGAGCGTCCAGAGAGACAAATGGCAAACCACTCAACGGTCATTTTAGGCGCCTGGGCGGTGGCGTGTGTTGAGGCAAACCGCGGAGCGGCCAATGTTGGCCCTAGAGCGGTTGCCTGTTTTTATATTTTGGATTTTGAGATCTTTCTGTTATCTTTTTAGCTTATATATAGCCCTAGTGCGAATCCAAATGTAATTGTTTTGGCAGAGAACAACGTCCACAACAACTTTACACCTTTGGAGGAGATTTCTTGGATGCTTAGGCTCCACTTTATCAAATCTAGGGTTTGCTTTTCCATTCTTCCATTATATTTCATCTAGTTTTATCATGACTATGGTGAACTAAACCCTTTGTTGTTGGGGAACAATGTAATCTTTTGAAAATCTCATATATCCAAATTCTTGTTTACTTTATATGCTTGCATATGCTTAATTTATCAATTGTTGGGTTCTTTACCTGTATTTAATGCTTTTACCGTTTAACTCATTCGGTAGATGTTGTTTGTCTTTATTGATACGGGGACGTATCACTACAAAAAAGTAGGGTATTACCGAAGGCCAAAAGCCCTCGGAAAATGCCAAACGCCGTCGATAATGGGTGTTTACCGAAGGCTTATCGACGGCCAAAAATCCTTCGGTAAATCTCTTGTCGCTAACAATTACCGAGGGCTTTTGCCCTTCGGTAATTACCGAGGGCCAAAAGCCTTCGGTAATTACCGAAGGCCAAAAGCCCTCGGTAATTACCGAAGGGCAAAAGCCTTCGGTAATTACCGAAGGGCAGAAGCCCTCGGTAATTACCGAAGGGCAGAAGCCCTCGGTAATTACCGAAGGGCAGAAGCCCTCGGTAATGGCCATTCGAGGGTATTTACCGAAGGGCAAAAGCCTTCGGTAATGACCTGCTTTGGGCATTTACCGAAGGGCAAAAGCCTTCGGTAAAATGCAGAGCAGGTTTCAGAGAAATCTGATTCCTGTGCAACCCACACCTGTATATCAAATTCCAATTACAAACAGACCTGCATATCAGTTTTCAAGCACATACAAACATGCATAATGTGCATCTCAAAGATGCAATCAATTATCAATCTGATTTAATGCTTGGAAAGTGTATATTTTCTTCTTGTGGATTGATGATGATTTTTATGATTTAATGCTTGGAAAGTGTATATTTTCTTCTTTTATGAGGACACATAGCTAAAGAGTATATGCTCGAAAAATCTGTTCTGTTTCCAGTAATAATCATACAATGTGACTTGAATGAGATATAGGAAAAAGGAGCATTGTAATCATAGAATTGAGGGTTGGAAATAGACCAGAATTGATGATATCTATTGTAACTTAGAGAGAATGGTCCAGTGTGAATAACAGATTGAGATATATTATTTGTTTTTCAATCTGAATAAGGAGAATGTGGCCCTGAGTAGGGAAGAGGCCAAGGTGAATCCATGTGGCGAATCCATATGGCAAAGTGTAGAATAAAAGGATATTCCTGTTGACACTAAGTTCAGATGAATTAGTTCCTATTTCTACTTCATATCTTTCAAAGAGTGCTCAACACTCTTCAGATGAATTACTATTACTGTGTGAGGTTGCATTTTTCCATTATCTGATAAACTTTTTGTACCTTTCATGAATAGTTCTGATCGTATCTGGTATGCATTTAATTGTAAAGAACCTAATCTTAGATCCTTTATGTATCTTTATTTTATTCTACTAACAGTAATTTAAGAATTCATATTTCGATTCTGAAAGCATACCATTTATCTAACAGCTATCTTCTTCTCGATGTTTGAGATTTGGATGCACGTTACTTATTTCTTCAAATCAAGTACTTCTTTTAGTTCTAACAATATACACTATTTTCAAGTTATTCTGTTCTCTTTTCATCTGACTTTATAATTCATGCTTGAAGGTATTCCAAGAATTGCTAGAGTTGAAAGATCTGCTGATCAGGTTTTTACACATTCTTAATACACACAAAAAAAATCTTTCTATCTTTAGGATTACAGAAAAATGCAATTGCTACTAGTAAAAAAAAGTAATTCCCTCTGTATTGTCTCTGGGAAATCCACAGGTCCAAAACAACAAGGTTTCAAGATTGTTTTCTGGAACTCAGGAAAAGTGTGTTGTTTGCAAGAAAACGGTGTACCCAATTGAAAAGGTATATATAATGTTTGCAAGAAAACGGTGACCATAAAAGCATAATGAAAAACTTAACAACCTTAAACCAAATCAAATGATGTCTATTTTTACTTATAGCAGAGTTGTTTCTTCAGGTGGCTGTTGATGGGAAATTGTATCACGAATCAGTATATTACCATAAACCCAGTAGAGAGATAAGGCCAGAAGCATCACAAAATGGACAAAAAGTAGTATATGTAGTGAGAAAAATAATTGAACACCCCTAGCATAGCTACCAATATGTCTGCTACATACACTACATCTACATCGATCCCTGTTTGATTTTAGATCAATAATTGGTGAAGTAAGACATTATAAAAGCAACTGTCTAGAAATTTTGGTAGTAAGACCAATAAATAAGGTCTCTGGTTGATTCTGGGCCATAATTTTTTACTGCCTTTACATGTTATTTATATAGAGGTGCTAGGTTAGATAATTAGGTTGTAGAATCACATGCAGAATGGCGATAAAGTAGGAAAGGAGGTTTGGCGTCCGGGATATATAGAAAAGGTGTTTGATTTTACATATTGATAACAGAAACCGATGTTCAATATTTGGTAAAGGAAAGGGAAGAAAAGGTTTGGGAGAAATGCATTAGAGATTTGGATGTTCAGCATTATATACGAAGTGCCTGCTTTGTTTAAGTTGGTATTTGAGGTGGTACCACATATAATAATGAGAGAAGAGTAAAGGTAATATAAAAAACTAGCAACGAGAAATCATGTGAAATGAGCTGAGATATTATACACATTGATAAAGGTTATGCTTGCCTGTGTTCTTGAAACAAGAAACAAAGAGAAAAGGTAATCCATAATGTAATGATGGAGATGGGAAGGGAAGGTTATGGCCTAGGGCCCATGAAGGAGCAAACAATCAACAGAGTTGGAATTAAAATTCGGAGCCACCAGCTTTGTTTTCTTTTGCTGAAGTAAGGCAAAACCGTGGAAATGCATGGCAGCAGAGCACACAGCAGCCATGTCCAAGGAGGTTCTGGACGTTACACAGATGCTGGATGCTGCTCTTGGATGGAGTTCTCTGCAGAAAAACAATTTGGTTGGAGGGCAATGAGCAGGGGGATGTGATCCAAACAAAGCCTCTAATAAGTAATGAATCAGAAGGGAAGATGCCTAGCAGAATCAAAGGTGACATTGACTTTCAAGATGTTCACTTTTCCTACCCATCACGCCCAGACAAATCAATCCTTCAAGGACTGTCCTTGTCCATTCCAGCTGGAAAAACAGTAGCATTGGTTGGTAGCAGTGGCTGTGGAAAGAGCATTGTTATTTCCCTGGTTAATAGATTTTATGATCCCTCAAAGTTTAAATAATCTTCCACTATCTCTTTTACTCTAACTATCTCAATAATTTCTGTTATTTTATTTTCTTAGTTCTACGTTTATATAAGGGATAATCTAATATAGTGTCATAACCTTCTGCCACACTGGAGTCTAATATTAATTTTACTATCTACAGAAAGCTTCATAAGAGAATCGCAATAAAACATGAGATGATCTTCTAACCTAACCCACCATAAAATAAGTGGCATGGTCTCTCCAAGCCACAAAACAAACGGGAGTCAATCCAACCTGCCCGGTTTTAAGCTGCCCTATTGTAGATGGGGATAAGTTGATGCACTCATGATATCTTGTGCATAAGTCCATGCACAAAAGGAAGTCATATAAAACAACCACAAAATCCAATACTTAGTTTTGACATACTGATGTACAGTTTCATATCAAATCAAGAAGTAGAAGCTAACTATATTTGATGGTGTTCGACAAAAACAAACAAACAACTTTGTGCATAAATCTTCTGTTACATTTTGATATGATGTTTAAATTCTTCCAAGAACATAAATAACGAAAAATCATGCTATTATCCAACACTAAAAGAGGAACTTCTAAATGCAGTTAACTACAGCGGTGGAAGATAGCAAACCTGATAAAAAGCTCCACAGCACCCTCTGCAATGGCAGACCCAGCCCAACTACACCACCAGTTAAAGCAACGTCCACAACACGTCACCACCGCAATGCCCTCCTCACGCTATCCACGAAGCACCACCCCTGTTGCCACAACCACAATCCAATATAGAATGACTTGCAAGGAATTGCAAGAATTTGGAAGCACGAAAACAAATAGAAATCAATTAAGGAGGAAGCCCCAAACCTAAAATTCAAATGAACAGAACACTAACCTTGTGGCAATCCTAGCGGGAACACCCTCCCTACTCCACGGCAGCCGCAATAAATGCCCCAATCACCGGCCACCAACACCCTTCCCGGAGAATCCCTCAAAAACACCTCCAAACCTACCGAATGAAGGATGACACCTCAGTCACCAACCCTCCTACTCCACGGCAGTCGCCTCAGTCAACGACAACCACTGTCACGCCGCCTCACTAACACGACCGAATGAAGGATGAGCTCGACGGACAACCGTGACGACAGAGACAATGCGCCTGAGGAGATGATTCGCAGGGAGAGGGAAATAGGCTTTCGTCGACGAGCTCGAAATGGGAGAGGGAAATCACAAGTTTTGATTTTAATTCACCCTCAAACATACCGACGGCCTAGGACCCTCGGTTTTTAAAATCACCAGTTCATTACCGAGGGCCTAAGGACCTTCGGTAAAAAGCCGCCTGTATTTTGCGATATTTTTGTATTCAATACCGAGGGATCATAGACCTTCGGTAATACTATAACTGACCGTCGGTAAATTACTTTTACCGAAGGCCGTGAGGCCGTCTGTAAATACCCTTCGGTAATCAAACAATTTCTTGTAGTGTATAGTAATGTCATGAACTGGGGAGAATTCCTTGATTATTTTAATACCGCATAGGGATAGAGGTAGGACGATCAATTGTATTTTGATTCTGCTTATCTTGCATTATTAATTACTAGGGGAAGCTAGGGATAGCAAGTTGGTAATTAGTAATAGGCTCTTTTCACCAAGGGATTGGGTTAAGGGTAGACCAAGAAAGTTTGCATGGCAATATGATAAATAAGCAAAGTAAATAAGAAGAGTAGATATATGAGGGTGGATAAGATGAAATTGTAAACCCCAACAACCTCATTCATTCATAGTTTCTCTTAGTCAATTGAATTCCTGCATTTGCATGTTTATTTTTGTTTTGCATTCAAACCATTTAAACTAATTTTCTTTTACTCAAGTCTTAAACAATTTGTTTACACGAAAGATGAGGCCTTAAGAGTCCTCTGGGAAGAACGATATTGGGATTACCGATTTTTATTACTTGATACGATCTGGTACACTTGCCAAGGTCCTAACAAGTTTTTGGTGTCGTTGTCGGGGACTCTTGGTTTAACTTTTTCTAGTAGTGTAAACTGATTAAATTTGACTTGATTTTTATGTTTATTTTTATTTTTGTTCTAATAAACGTCTTCTAGGGTTTTGTGCTTAATGTTTGCAGGATGCAGTTTGGACAAGAATTTGATTATATGTGCACTCAAGTCTACCAAAACAATTTCAATCCCTGGTGGGAACCTTACTCATACATGGATCAAAGCCAATCTGGGCAAGCTGATGAGCAACAAATTACTCCACTTAAGAAAAATACAAATTCTGATGAACTTCTTCAGAGGATCATTAATTTGGAAGTATACCATATCAGAAGTATAGAGGAGAGTGTAAATAATGACGAATTTTTTCCACAGGACATGTATACAAGATTTTCTTCTCATAGAAGCATGAAAGAGATGAAACAATATCAGTGGCAACAACAAATCTCTTTACCAATAGAAACGTGGGAGTATGATCAACAACTATGTCATCAGATAGCTGATGTGACAAAACAAGTCAAAAGCCTTAATGAAAAGTTCGACAAATTTTTTGAGAAGTACGATTCTAAGAGCTATGAAGTTACCTTCAGGAATTTGGAGACACAAATTGATGAGGTTGTTGATGAGGACAAGATAGAAGAGATAGAAACGAAAAAGGTTGTTGTTGAGGAGAAGATGGATGAAGAAAAGATAGAAGAAGCGGTTGTAAAATTGAAAGAGAGGGAGTATGAAAAACCCTTGCCCTATCCAAAGACATATTCTAGGAGGGAAAAAGAAAAGCAGTTGGAGCGATGTATGAAAATTTTTAAGAAGTTGGAAATAACCATACCATTTTCTGAAGCACTTCAGCAAATGTCCTCATATGCAAAATTTTTGAAAGAACTTCTCATGAAGAAAAGGAAGTATATTGAGAAGGAAACTATTGAGGTGCAAGGAAATTGCAGTGCAGTCATACAGAGAACATTACCTCCTAAATTACAAGATCGAGGGAGCTTTACCATTCAAGTGGTTGAAAGAAAAAAGAAAAATAGAAAATGTGGAAAAATAAAGAAGAAAATAAAAAGAGAAAAAAAGAGAAAGTTAGAGGAGGAAAAGAGTGAGAAAAAGAGGAAGAAAGGAAACAAGAAAATATCATATGAAAAACCTCTTCCTCATTCAAAGAAGTATCATAGGAAGAAAATGAACTTCAAGTGCTTTATGGAGATCTTCAAGAAATTGGAGATTAAAGTTCCTATGATGGAGACATGGAAACAGGTGCTTGGTGTTATCAACTTTCTGAAGAAATTCAGCAGGAAGAAGAAGAAGAAAAGAATATCAAGCAAAGGGAGTATCAACACCTACTGATGGGTGTTTGAACTCTACCGGGTCAAGCTAATGACGTTAAAAGAGCGCTTATTGGGAAGCACCCCAGTGATTGTTGTACATTAATTTTCTTTTACTTGGACTTGTAAATATTAGTATTTTTAAACTCTTTTTGGGTAGCATCTACTGAGGGATGCTAAATTTTTATGTATCCACTGAAGGATACAGGAAGGTACACCTACTGATGGGTGTTGGTAAGATTCGCACTTAATGATGAGTGCTAAACAGGTTCGGGTCAGGCTCGTGACATTAAACAAGCGCTATTGGGAGGCAACCCAAGTTTCTTTTTCTTTTGAACTTTGAATTTGTAGAATAGGTTGAACTTTTATTTTGTGTCTATGCTTGACTTGTACAATGGTTCTGATGATAGTATTAAAATGCATGACAAGTATTTGATAATGATTGAATGTGGTTAATGACTAAGAATGTATGATATCCAGTTGAATGGTTCACTAACTATATGAAAAAATGTATTGTGGTTCATGATTGTGATTGTGATGCTAAGCAGGATAAATAAATGATGTGTGAGAAAGCATGTTGTGTGAGGTCTTGAGCTCCAAAATTTTCACTGATATATGTATTGTTCATAGGGAATCATGAATGATATTGCCTTAGTCTTGATAATTGATTGAATTGCATGCTTATGTTAGATGATCAAGGCCATGTTTGGAAGCCCTTATCTAGCCAAATTTTCACCCAAAAAGTTTAAAATGTTATACCCTTTTTGAACCTTGGTCTTAAACAGGATGAAAACCCTTGATTTGAAATTATTTATCTTGAGTTGTGTTGAGAATAATCATATGTGATGAAAAGGTTCAAGTTTGGGGTTGTATGGGGAAAATTGAAAGGCAAACGAAAAGCGTTGAGCTCAAGTATTGAAAAGAAAAATGCATGAGCAAAGAAAAAGTGAAAAAAAAACATGAATGATGAGCTCAATGTAAAATTAATGAAAAGGGAAGAAGTTGGGAATGAGTGAAATTGGTGACAAAGAGAGAGTTTAAACTTGAACCTTTTCAATGATGAAATAGTTCGCTTAACTCAAGGATTTTGTGATCCAGAAAAACCAATTTTTCTTGATAGCCCAGCCTTATTACAAGCCTTGGAAAAGCCCTTGTGATGGCATTTGCATGAAAGGATTTTGGTTGTTTTAGTTGAATGGCAATATTGTTCTATGTGACATGTGAATAGTAGAGAGTGGAGTGATTCCTTAAACACTTGAGTGATTGAGTGAAACACTTGCTTGGTGAGAATTGTTGAAATCCATGTGTACATCTATGCTTAGTGGATTGATCATTCATGAATAAAACATCTGTTGGGAAATATTTAAGTATGTGAACTAGATTGGTTTGAAAGCATGCATGCATTTTGGTAGGATTCCACTGAAAATCTGAATTGAAAAATAACTTGTTGTGAAGAAAAGGTTTTGAAAAGTGTAAAACTATTTGATGAAAAATTGGAAGGCCAAGTTTTGTTTTGTTTTGCTTGAGGACAAGCAAAGTTTTAAGTTTGGGGTTGTGATAACGGTCTCAAAACCGTTATTTTGATGCATAAATTTGATATTAAATCACACCCTTTGTAGCTTAAAATGAGCTTAGAATCAACTAAAACTCTTAAGTTGTGTCACATGAGAGTCAAAAGCTGTTTTTAGAGATATTATGCTTGTTTTGCATTGTTTTGCAGGGTTTTTGATGAAAATTGAAGATGGCAATGAAGTGGGAAGGTCATAGACTCAAGAATGAAGGAGAAAAAGGAAGAAAAGAAGAGTTTGTGAATCGCTCAGCGGTAAATTCCACCGCTGAACGTCCTAGTTCGAGGAAAAGTATTGTCTGACACCCAGGCGGTGACGTTGAGCATCCAGAGCGACCTAGGCGGTGACGTTGAGCATCCAGAGCGACAAGAGGCAAACCGCTCAGCGGTCATTTTAGGCGCCTGGGCGGTGGCGTGTGTTGAGGCAAACCGCTGAGCAGTCAATTTTGGCGCCTGGGCGGTTGTTTGTCTTTATATTTTGGATTTTGAGATCTTTCTGTTATCTTTTTGGCTTATATATAGCCCTAGTGCGAATCCAAATGCAATTCTTTTGGCAGAGAACAACATCCACAACAACTTTACACCTTTGGAGGAGATTTCTTGGATGCTTAGGCTCAACTTTATTAAATCTAGGATTTGCTTTTCCATTCTTCCATTATATTTCATCTAGTTTCACCATGACTATGGTGAACTAAACCCTTTGTTGTTGGGGAACAATGTAATCTTTTGAAACTCTCATATATCCAAATTCTTGTTTACTTTATATGCTTGATTTATTAATTGTTGGGTTCTTTACTTGTATTTAATGCTTTTACCGTTTAACTCATTCGGTAGATGTTGTTTGTCTTTATTGATACGTGGACGTACAGTAATGTCATGAACTGGGGAGAATTCCTTGATTATGTTAATACCGCATAGGGGTAGGACGATCAATTGTATTTTGCTTCCGCTTATCATGCATTATTAATTACTAGGGAGGCTAGGGATAACAAGCCGGTAATTAGTAATAGGCTCTTTTCACTAAGGGATTGGGTTAAGGGTAGACCAAGAAAGTTTGCATGGCAATATGATAAATAAGCAAAGTAAATAAGAAGAGTAGATATATGAGGGTGGATAAGATGAAATTGTAAACCCCAACAACCTCATTCATTCATAGTTTCTCTTAGTCAATTGAATTCCTGCATTTGTATGTTTATTTTTGTTTTGCTTTTACTCAAGTCTTAAACAATGTTTACACGAAAGATGAGGCCTTAAGAGTTTTCTGGGAAGAACGATATTGGGATTACCGATTTTTATTACTTGATACGATCTGGTACACTTGTCAGAGTCCTAACAACCAAGTAACGTCTACGTGCCTACGAGGTAGGTGAATCGCATTAATTGCAGCAAGATATACGTCTAGCTCCCGTAACTGACGTCTATATAGTTGAAATAGACTGATTTCTCACCTACCTGTCAGGCGCATGGACGTCTGTTTAAGGTGAAATTGATGTCTACACTATCATAGACGTCGGTCGACCCACAAACCGACGTCTATATGGCCAACTTATTTACGAAAATGTCACCGGTCAGTCATATACGTCTCGCTACTTCATAACCGACGTCTAAGGGGTGATGTTAAACAGCGATTTTGCACTAGTGAAACAAGTAAATCATGTTATCTATAGAGTGATTTTATGACTTTTATGTATTCATTTACCTATATTTCTAGTATGCTTTTTTTCTAATCTCAAAATATGTTGGTTAACGTTAAATATACTTTCTTTCTATTTTATTAATTTGTTTCTAACTGCCGATAAATATTAAATACACATTCCAAACAAAAGTTGAAATATCTAAGGGTACAAAATGTTGTTTCTTACCTCTTGCCCACTCCTTATCTAAGTCATACACAGTATATAAACAATAAGAAAACATACTCACGAATAGATTATTTCATTCATTGAAATCCTAAACTTAAACTTCATACAAACAACTAAGAGGACAAAAGACACCATAATCAACTACTATAATATGGAATAACACATCCATTACATGTTTATATATTCTTATGTCATGAAAGAAATAATATGATATAACAAAAGTGTTCTTAATAGCAGTTCTTTTATTTAAAAAGATTGGTCTCTTAACTTGTGAAAATTGGAAGTAGTTTTTTTTTTTTTTAATTTTAATATACTTTAATTTCTAAACTTTAAAAATATGTCATTTTAACTAACTTTTGTTAAATTTATCTGATGTTTCAAATGCGTTTTATGAAATAACTTTAATGCTATCATGAAACATCAAATTAACTTGACAAATTTTAGTTAAAATGATTAAATTTACACAATTTTAATGACAATGGACTAAATTGATCTAAAATTTTAAATAAGGCTAATTCCAATTTTTCCGTTCCTCAACCAATATGGCACTGACGGCATCCTCAGTGGACACTATATACTAGCAGAGATTTGATATTATTGGGCTTGCAAAGGACTAGAGTACAGGCCAAAAGTAGCTTCAATTCTTCAAGCCGCTTTTGACATAATTTATCACATACAAACTTCTTCATTGAGTACTTTAATAGCTTAATCATGGGCTTAGCTTTTTCAGCCAGTTTAGGAAAGAATCAAGAGATTTTCGTCAACCTTCTTATTAACCGTTAAACCTCCTTCACGTTCTTTTGATTTCAACTCGATCATCACCTGACACTAAGTTATTTTTATAGAAGTTTAAATAATTAATTAATTCATTAATAATAGTAATAAATAATCCCTAGTTATCAATATATATATATATATATATATATATATATATATTTTATTATGTTAATGAATATTCCATTTAGTATAAAACATTTATTTGCTTGATAATTTTTTTATTGAGTAAAATTTTATTTAATTTATATCAATTATATAATATTATGATGCATATTGTACAAAATTATAATTTTATATCTATTTTCATGCTTTAAGAAATTGATTTACTAGTACTATTTAATAAAAATAGGTAAATGATGAGAGAACTTTTATAACCACATAATTAAAAGAGTGGGACCTTCGTATTCCTCTATATAAAGTTAACATAAAACCCTAAAACTCATAAGCTTTCTTTGGTCTTTCTTTTCTTTCTCTGCTGCCCCAAGAGTTTCAGATGTCTTTCCTTTCTTTCTTTGCTGTCGAAGCCACTACAAAAAAAAAATGCTATTTAGCGGAGGAATTTTTTTCGATTTGTGGAGGTTTTCACCCTCTGCAAACTAATTTCCAGGGGTTTTTAAAACTCTCGTAGTTTGAGTCGCTACAATCTATCTGTGGGCATTTTCTGCAACCTTTAGTATCACATTCAATTTGCGGAGGTTTTTCTACAGAGGGTAAAAACCTCCTCTATTACTGGCTATTATTTTGTGGGAGTTTTTAATCTCCTTTATTTTCAACTATTTGATCACAAAAAATACCTGTATTTTTTACACTCTCATTTGTATTATGTAGTTTGAGATTTATCACTTTATTTTGCTAGCATTATTTAATTTATGTCACCATTTCAAGTGTTTATACTTTTAGGTCAAAAATATTTATTTGTAACAATATTAAAACATTAATATAAAAAAGACATCATAAATTCATATAATTCCATTGTTAAAATCATCATAGTAACACAAAATCAATTTAAAATGAAACTCATCCTTACAACTTAATCAATAATTATTCAAATTTCATAATATTTATAAATATAATTTTATCCTAAAATACATCATATACTTCATAAAATAAACTTTTATTTCCAAAATGTTGCCAGTAAATCTCCTTTTGAGGGTGCTGTAGAGGATCTCCGTAAACCTCACTAGTACTGGTCAACAAGAACCTCACACCCACTCTCTTAGCAAGCCCAAGCATGTTCAAGGTCCCCACCATATTGGTCTTGTAAACACAATTAAGAACTCCAATTTCCCGTAACAATGGTCAGATCCTGAAAAAAAAAAAACTTAAAATGTAAAACAAAAATAAATAAAAAAAACAAGAAAGGATATGATAGTCTTGACGGGATTGAAATTGTAATGGACAAGGGAAGCAGGACAAGCAAGATGGTAGATCTAATCCACCTCACGCAGTAGAGACTCCACGACATCCTGCCGTGTGACGTTCTCCTTCCTTCCAGTAAAGAAATTGTCCACCACGATAACATTGTCCCCTCGCGCTATCAACCGATCCACTAGGTGCAATACTACGAACCCCGTGCCACCTGTCACGACGATCTGAAGTCCTTTTCGTTTAATCCCCAGAGGCACCTTCCCCACCAAATGCACCATCGTCGCGACGCCATGGTGGTACGCAAGAAGCTTGGACTTGTGCTCAAAGTATGAGATCGACAGCGGTTCGTAGGGGATGTGGGCGAGGAGGTGGAAGAGGAGGGGACGAGTATGAAGAAGATAGTGGCGATGACGACTCCGAGGAAGAAAAAGAGGAGTCGCTGCTCACAGAGCATGTAGTGAATCGGGCGAGTGACGATGAGTAGGCGTCGTCGAAGGGTTAGGCCTCATGCCCTCTGAAAATCAGTTCTGAGCCCATTCCTGTTTTGTTCTGAATCAATTCTGAAACCCTAGTCTCACATCAATAAAAAGAGAAAAGAAATATAAAGTGAACCAACGTATGAACCTGATGTCGTTCCAACATATGACTGGGAGCTTCGTCGTCTGCTGTTCCACACAACCGTCGCTCTGTCTGCCTAGGGTTCTATGACTGCAAATCTGAAAGAGAAATGGAGGATGAAAAATAGAAAGGGTAAATGAAAGAAATGAATGAGAAAAGAAAATGAAAAACGAAGAAAGAAAGAAGACGAACGAGGAGAACGATAGCTTTGAGAGGGGAAGAGGTTTGGGGGAAAGATGGAGATTCAAACAAAAATTGGAAGGATATGTTTACGCCCAGATGGTTGAAAATAAAATTTAAGTGTAACATTTTGGGGGGGATAAACTTTAGGGTGAAATTTTAAGAGTGAAAAGATGTAAAAAATGTATTATTATTTGATGAAGTTATAAATTCTTTTAAAAAATCATTAAAACCCCACTATTATTGTCAATTAGATAGTCCAACGTAATAATCTCAAATCATGTCAATTTGAGGCAGTTTTTTTATAACTCCCACAAAATAACCTCCATTAAATAACATTTTTTTTTGTAGTTAGCTTTTGAATGGGTAAGTTTCCATAGCTTTTCATATTTTATAAACACATGCAACCTTAATTTATTATGCTGTTTTTTTTTCTTTCAAAATAATTAAAAGAATGACATCTAGTTAAATTTATAAACATATAAAACCTTAATTTTTTACTTGAAAAACTTGTATATTTTGTATAGTTGATCTTATAAACTGTTGCAGAAAGATATTTTTCAGAAATTATATTTTCTATTATTAGATCTCTTAACCATATGAGTTTGGAAGCAGGTAAGAATAGATCCAACAAATGGATGCATCAAAAATCAATGGGTGTTGCTGCTAATCAAATAAAATATTTCATCTTTCACAACAAAATCATTACAATATCATCAGGTTAGCACATAAAAACTACTGCAACAAAAATAAATGGTGTTGAGATCTACCTATGTTTTAGAGCATGCAATACAATCACAGAAATAATGAATTAAATTAGTTAAATGAAATTCGAAACAAAAATTTAATGTTGGTTGTATGATATCTAATTATTCATAAGTTCTACTAATAATAATTAAATAATATGGTATAATATTACAGACAAATTTTGTTATTGCATCTAATGAGAAATTTGATATAAGAAAATGAGTATTGCGATACCTAGGTAAAGTCAACTATTGTTATATGATCTTTCCAAAGCAGCAACCTACTTGTTTTTTGGTTTTCTCATGAGTTTTCATCCATGAAAATATATAGAAAACCCCTTGTCGGGCATTTTTTTTTTCTTTTTTTTTTATGTTTTTATTTTCAATAATAGTATATTTGAAAGATAATATATATTTGTATAAATGAGTTTATTTTATGTAGATGTAAATGTTATAATTGTATATAGTATATTTGTCTGTTATTAAAAGGAATAATTAAATAATGAAACTATTACCTAAGAATTTAATAAAAAGGGTAATTTACTAAAAAGGGTACTTTATTAATAGTAAATAATGAAAATAATGAATGTTGCTTGATATTATGTAAGAAACAAAATCATCATGGTTATAGAACAATCTGCATTAGGATATATAAAACAAAAGCAAAAATCAAATAAGAAGCATTTATCAAATTCATATTTTTTGTTGTGAAACTTGAATGATGAGAAATATCATTTCCATTTTATAGGTTTCTCAACTTTCTTAGTGTTGAGAGGGAAGCAATAACTAGATATGGAGAAACCTTCTTTCTTTTTTTTTTCAAAAAGAGATCTAAAAACGCAATGCTCTGGATCTTTTTGTTTTATTGAAGAAACTCCTAACACTAGTTGCCGATCATATTCTCCATCTGAAGAAAGTATGTGTGCTTAAAAAGTTCTTTTTCACTATCAAGTGTGTTGTTGTATCATCTTCAAGAAAAAGGAGATTTTCTCATTAAATAAGTTTATGGAGATCATCTTCAATCATGAAAGCTAATAACTACTTCAATCTGCTCCAAAAAGTTCATATATTTGAGAGCACATACAACAACAATTAAATTATGTGTTTTATGTATATTAAGTGATATTATGTCTTTTAAGTATTTTTAACTTAAATGTGTTTTCTCTTAAATTTCTATATATTATTTCTTTCAAATTAATCTGGGTCGAATCTAATATTTTAAACATAAACAATGTGTCATATGTTGTATAATAGAAATAATTTATACAATAGTTGAAAAAAATATTAAAATATATATATCATTTAAGCGAGAAAAAGAAAATATATGAATTCAAAACTTTAAACAAATTAAGATGGAAGTATTATGGAAGCATTCATACTAAAACAATACAAAAGATTAACGCAGTACTAAGTTTTTGTACATATTGCAAACCTGCACATCATCAATTTTAAGAACATTTATCATTTTACAAATTAAATGTTAAATTGATTGTCAAATTCAACTGAGACAAAATCAATCATGTTCTTATGTCAGAAAAGCAGCAGAGGTGAATTATTTATGATTAAGATCAAAGACAAATACTTAGTTCATCATTCGATCCTATATTAATGGGTTGATGTTAATTTATTATAGAATTTACATGTTCAAATGAAACTTAGTTAGCACTACTTATATAAGTAATATTTATCATATTTCTCTCAATTTAATAAATTTATAAAATACCTGAAATCCTTAATTTATATTTATGAGTATGAAAAACTATCTTTAAAGTACATGAATTTAGGTTATGTACATTTTTTTAAAATAACATAATTTTAAAGTATTTTGTATTTAATATTTTATAAGTTTTTTAAAATAACATATATAATGATAAGTTTTAACTAAAGATAATGGGCCATGAAATTTGTATATATAAATTAATCTAATTGGTTAAAAGTTTGACAGTCTCTTCAACGCCTCCTTTCTTCTTTCTTTCACTCTTATTTGCTTTGCATTGCATTGAGACTGTAAATTTCTTCACATTCTCATACAAAATGTTATACCAGTTTTTGTGTGAAAAACTTTTTCTAAAAATATGGATCTATTTTATGTATATTTATGTTCTCAATTTCTATTCTATTTCCTATTATGAGGGATGCAAAAATGTATAATCATTTTTTTTAAGTAA
>JAFNIE010000248.1:0-44222 GCA_027742785.1 Vigna reflexopilosa
TTTCAAAATATAGGTAAAAGGAATTTTTCAATATGGTTGGTTTTCAAGCAAGCCAAGTTTGGTGGTGAGACTTGGCTAGTTTGGTGCTTAGTGCCAAGATTTGGGAAATTTTCGAAGACTTTGTTTTTTAGACTTAGGGGCTGCCATGCACTCGTTAAAGCACCAAATGACAACTAGTGTCAAAATATAGGTACAAAAAAAATTTTCAATTTGGTTGGTTTTCACGCAAGCCAAGTTTGGTGGTGAGACTTGGCTAGGTTGGTGCTTGGTGCCATGATTTGGGAATTTTTTTAAAATTTTGTTTTGAGACTTAAGGGCTGCATTACACTCTTTATATCCCCAAGTGACAACTAGTTTCAAAATCAAGGTCAAGAAATTTTTCAATGTGGTTATTTTCAAGCAAGCCAATTTTGGTTGTGAGACTTGGCTAAGTTAGTGCTTGGTGGCAAGAGTTGGAAATTTTTCAAAAACGTGATTTTTCAGACTTAGGGGCTGCAATACACTATTTAAATCCCTAAATGATGACTAGTTTCAAAATATAGGTAAAAGAAATTTTTCAAATTTGTTTGTTTTCAAGCAAGCCAGTGGTGAGACTTGGCTAGGTTGGTGCTATGATTTAGGAAATTTTTGAAGACTTTGTTTTTGAGACTTTGGGGATGCAATGCACTCTTTATATCCCCAAGTGACAACTAGTTTCAAAATATAGGTAAAAGAAATTTTTCAATTTGGTTTGTTTTCAAGCACGCCAAGTTTGGTGGTGAGACTTGGCTAGGTTGGTGCTTGGTGCCATGATTTGGGAAATTTTTGAAGACTTTGTTTTTGAGACTTTGGGGCTGCAATGAACTCTTTATATCCCCAAGTGAAAACTAGTTTCAAAATGAAGGTCAAGAAATTTTTCAATGTGGTTAGTTTTCAAGCAAGCCAATTTTGGTGGTGAGACTTGGCTAAGTTAGTGTTTGTTGCCAAGACTTGGGAAATTTTTGAAGACTTTGTTTTTGAGACTTTGGGGCTGCAATACACTCTTTATATCCCTAAGTGACAACTAGTTTCAAAATCAAGGTTAAGAAATTTTTCAGTATGGTTAGTTTTCAAGAAAGCCAATTTTGGTGGTGAGACTTGGCTAAGTTAGTGTTGGTGCCAAGTCTTGGGAATTTTTCGAAGATTTGATTTTCCAGACTTAGGGGCTGCAATACACTCTTTATATCCCTAAATGATGACTAATTTCAAAATATAGGTAAAAGAAATTTTTCAATTTGGTTCGTTTTCAAGGAAGCCAAGTTTGGTGGTGAGACTTGGCTAGTTTGGTGCTTAGTGCCAAAATTTGGGAAATTTTTGAAGACTTTGTTTTTTAGACTTAGGGGCTGCCATGCACTCTTTAAATCCCCAAATGACAACTAGGGTCAAAATATAGGTACAAAATTTTTTTTTAATTTGGTCCGTTTTCAAGCAAGCCAGGTTTGGTTGTGAGACTTGGCTAGGTTGGTGCTTGGTGCCATGATTTGGAAAATTTTTGAAGATTTTGTTTTGAGACTTAGGGGTTGCATTACACTCTTTATATCCCCAAGTGACAACTAGTTTCAAAATCAAGGTTGTGACGCCCGGGCACTGACGAGGGCGTGGAGTGCGGCTCGTGGCAGGCTTCGAGTGGAAGGGGCACATGGACGAATCGAACATACACCGAAATGAGAGGGATATGGAGACTGTATAGGTATGGGACTATACGGTTGAAGGATAGCTTAAAGGAATTGATTTGGCTACTTTGATAGCCTAACCCATAAGAACTCCATGGTTAAGCGTGCTTAGCTTGGAGTAATTTAGGGATGGGTTACCTTCTGGGAAGTTTTCCCGGAAAGTGTGCGAGTGAGGACAAAGCACAGTGGAAAGCCTTGTGTTGATGTGTGGGGACAGTCAACAATCCCTGTAAGTTGCCGGGGCATTACAGATGGTATCAGAGCCTAGCCTTTCCCAGTACGGTGTGGTTCGAGGACGAACCAGAGCGGAAGCTGGTGGGCATGTGACGCCCGGGCACTGACGAGGGCGGGGAGTGCGGCTCCTGGCAGGCTTCGAGTGGAAGGGGCACATGGACAAATCGAACATACACCGGAATGAGAGGGATCTAGAGACTGTATAGGTATGGGACTATACGGTTGAAGGATAACTTAAAGGAATTGATTTGGCTACTCATATGAACAAATGCAATGCTTTTCGGTAGCCTAACCCATAAGAACTCCATGGTGAGACTTGGCTAAGATAGAGCTTGGTGCCAAGATTTAGGAATTTTTCAAAAACTTCATTTTTCAGACTTAAGGGCTGCAATACACTCTTTACATCCCTAAATGATGACTAGTTTAAAAATATAGGTAAAAGAAATATTTCAATTTGGTTTGTTTTCAAGCAAGCCAAGTTTGGTGGTGAGACTTGGGTAGATTGGGCCTTGGTGCCATGATTTGCGATATTTTTGGAGATTTTGTTTTGAGACTTAGTGGCTGTATTACACTCTTTATATCCCCAAGTGACAACTAGTTTCAAAATCAAGGTCAAAAAATATTTCAATGTGGTTATTTTCAAGCAAGCCAATTTTGGTGGTGAGACTTGCTAAGTTAGTGCTTGGTGCCAAGATTTGGAAATTTTTCCAAGACTTGATTTTTCAGACATAGGGACTGCAATACACTCTTTATATCCCTAAATGATTACTAGTTTCAAAATATAGGTAAAAGAAAATTTTCATTTTGGTTGGTTTTCAAGCAAGCCAAGTTTGGTGGTGAGACTGGGCTAGGTTGGTGCTTGGTGCCAAGATTTGGGAAATTTTTGAAGACTTTGTTTTTGAGACTTAGGGGCTGCAATGCACTCTTTTAATCCCCAAATGACAACTAGTGTCAAATATAGGTACAAGAAAATTTTTCGATTTGGTTGGTTTTCAAGCAAGCCAAGTTTGGTGGTGAGACTTGGCTACATTGGTGCTAGGTGCCATGATTTGGGAAATTTTTGAAGATTTGTTTTGAGACTTAGGGGCTGCATTACACTCTTTATATCCCCAAGTGACAACTAGTTTCAAAATCAAGGTCAAGAAATTTTTCAATGTGGTTATTTTCAAGCAAGCCAATTTTGGTGGTGAGACTTGCTAAGTTAGTGCTTGGTGCCAAGATTTGGAAATTTTTCCAAGACTTGATTTTTCAGACTTAGGGGCTGCAATACACTCTTTATATCCCTAAATGATGACTAGTTTCAAAATATAGGTAAAAGAATTTTTTCAATTTGGTTGGTTTTCAAGCAAGATAAGTATGGTGGTTAGACTTTGCTCAGTTGGTGCTTGTAGCCAAGATTTGGGCAAATTTTGAAGACTGGGTTTTTGAGACTTAGGGGTTGCAATGCACTGTTAATATTCACAAACGAAGTCTAATGTCAAAATAAAGGTGCAAGAAATTTTTCAATTTGGTTGGTTTTCAAAGCAAGGCATGTTTGGTGTTGCGACTTGGTTAAGTTGGTGCTTGGTGCCAAGAGTTAGGAATTTTTCTAAGACTTGGTTTTTGAGACATAGAGGCTACAATGCACTCTTTATATCCCCAAGTGACGACTAGTTTCAAAATCTGGATGAATAAATTTTTCGAATTGGTTAGTTTTCAAGGAGACCAATTTTGGTGGTGAGACTTGACTAAGTTAGTGCTTGGTGCCAAGATTTAGGAATTTTTCTAATACTTGATTTTTCAGACTTAGGGATTACAATGCATTCTTTATATCCCTCAATGATGATTGGTTTCAAAATATAGGTACAAGAAATTTTTCAATTTGGTTTGTTTTCAAGCAAGCCAAGTTTAGTGGTGACACTTGGCTAGGTTAGTGGGTTGGTGCCAAGATTTGGGCAAATTTTGAAGACTGGGTTTTTGAGACTTAGGGGTTGCAATGCACTCTTAATATCCACAAACGACGACTAGTGTCAAAATATAGGTGCAAGAAATTTTTCAATTTGGTTGGTTTTCAAAGCAAGGCATGTTTGGTGATGCGACTTGGTTAAGTTGGTGCTTGGTGCCAAGAGTTAGGAATTTTTCTAAGACTTGGTTTTTGAGACATAGAGGCTGCAATGCACTCTTTATATCCCCAAGTGACGACTAGTTTCAAAATCTGGATGAAGAAATTTTTCGATTTGGTTAGTTTTTAAGCAGACCAATTTTGGTGGTGAGAATTGACTAAGTTAGTGTTTGGTGCCAAGATTTAGGAATTTTTTTAATACTTGATTTTTCAGACTTAGGGACTACAATGCATTCTTTATATCCCAAAATTGATGACTGGTTTCAAAATATAGGTACAAGAAATTTTTAAATTTGGTTGGTTTTCAAGCAAGCCAAATTTAGTGGTGACACTTGGCTAGGTTAGTGGGTTGGTGCCAAGATTTGGGAAGTTTTTGAAGACTTGTTTTTAAGACTTAGGGGTTGCAATGCACTCTTAATATCCACAAACGACGACTAGTGTTAAAATATAGGTGCAAGAAATTTTTCAATTTGGTTGGTTTTCAAGCAAGGCATGTTTGGTGATGCGACTTCGCTATGTTGGTTCTTGGTGCCAAGATTTAGGAATTTTTCTAAGACTTGGTTTTTGAGACATAGAGGCTGCAATGCACTCTATATATCCCCAAGTAATGACTAGTTTTAAAATCTGGATGAAGAAATTTTTCGATTTGGTAAGTTTTCAAGCAGATCAATTTTGGTGGTGAGACTTGACTAAGTTAGTGTTGGTGCCAAGATTTAGGAATTTTTCTAAGACTTGATTTTTCAGACTTAGGCACTGCAATGCATTCTTTATTTCCCTAAATGATGACTAGTTTCAAAATATAGGTACAAGAAAATTTTCAATTTAGTTGGTTTTCAAGCAAGCCAAGTTTAGTGGTGAGACTTGGCTAGGTTGGTGGTTGGCGCCAAGATTTGGGAAGTTTTTGAAGACTTTGTTTTTGAGGCTTAGGGGTTCCAATGCACTCTTAATATCCACAAACGACAAATAGTGTCAAAATATAGGTGCAAGAAATTTTTCAATTTGGTTGGTTTTCAAGCAAGGCGTGTTTGGTGATGTGACTTCGCTATGTTGGTTCTTGGTGCCAATATTTAGGAATTTTTCTAAGACTTGGCTTTGAGACATAGACGCTGCAATGCACTCTTTATATCCCCAAGTGACGACTAGTTTCAAAATCTAGATGATGAAATTTTCCGATTTGGTTAGTTTTCAAGCAGGCCAATTTTGGTGGTGAAACTTGACTAAGTTAGTGTTTGGTGCCAAGATTTAGGAATTTTTCGAAGATTTGATTTTTCAGACTTAGGGGCTGCAATACACTCTTTATATCCCTAAATGATGACTAGCTTCAAAATATAGGCAAAAGAAATTTTTCAATTTGGTTGGTTTTCAAGCAAGACATGTATGGTGGTGAGACTTTGCTCAGTTGTTGCCTTGAGCCAAAGATTTGCAGAATTTTTTAAGATTGGGTTTTTGAGACTTAGGGGTTGCAAAACACCCTTAATATCAACAAACGACGACTAGTGTCAAAATATAGGTGCAATAAATTTTTCAATTTGGTTTGTTTTCAAGCAAGGCATGTTTCTCAGTGAGATTTGGCTAAGTTGGTGCGTGGTGCCAAGATTTAAAATTTTTTATAAGACTTGGTTTTTGAGACATAGAAACTACAATGCACTCTTTATATCCCCAAGTGACGAATAGTTTCAAAATCTAGATGACACGCACACATATTCACTCTCACACACACAATTATGACACTCACATAGATTCACTCACACACAAACACACACGCGTATATTAGAATCCTAAAACTAATTCTATTTACAAAAGCTAAACCAAAACGTGAAATAAGCAATATGAAACCAAAACTAATTCTATTAGAATCCTAAAACTAATTATATTAGAATCCAGATCAAAGTTAATATGCACAATTAAATCATCAAACTTTGCAGAGTTGTCACATGTAAAAGCATAATCATTCAGAACATAATTTGTGTGCAATATTTGCAACTAAAAATTTAGGAAGGCCCCCAACCACCTAACCAACTAACAACCAATTCCTAAATTGTTTCCTTCTGTCCTGCACCCATTATATCCTATCACCATTTGTAACATCATCAAGATCAATGAGTGATACCTCTTGATAAGTGTGGAAAATAAGACTGATTTATTATTCAAATCATTAAAAAATACATTATGATACCTTCTATTTGTAATAATCTAATTCTCCTAAAAAGGGAAATAGAGAAACTAGGAAATCTAGGAAAATAAATTAAAATAAAAGATTTGTATCTATTTCCTCTAATTTGAAAGATTCTAAAGATATTATCTCAAATTACAACACTCCCCCTCAAGCTGGATCATACAAGATTGTATGAACCAAGCTTGGAATAGAGAAACTCAATCAGAGATAAAGTCAATAAACCCAATAAACCAACTTGGACAAACTTCAACTTGGACAGTAATGGACGAGGGCAAACTTCAACTTGGACAGCAATGGACGAGAGAGATTTCCATAAAAAAAGGATGGTGGCTTGCAACAGCAAACAGCAAGAGAACAAATGAAGGGCCTGTAGTGGTGAATAGCAACAAACTGCAGGGATTTGATTGCAATATATAGTGGCAAACATCAACAAAACTTTAAGGAACTTAACTACCCTAAACAACAACAAAACTTCAAGAGACTTAACTGCCCTAAACAACAACAAAACTTCAAGGGACTTAATTGCCCTAAAGAGCAACAAGCCTTCAGGAAACATCTGTCCTGCAGAGGCAAACAACAGACCTGCAAGGACTACACTACCCTGCAGCGGCTGGAACTTTCTCCTCCTCACGACTGAACGACAGAACGTGAAGGAAGGTAGAAGAATTAATGAGAACCGATCTGTACGAGGGACAAACCTGAATCCCATAACTTCAAAAGAGTCAATTCAACAGGCAGTCTCAAAGAACAACTCTCAAGTGAGATGTTATAACAAAGGATTGGCAGAAACCAATCAGCGGGTAGTGAAGATGTCAATTATGGGCATTACTTAAACTACCAGGTGCACCTACTGGTGTGAGACATTCTGGAAATATAGCTTATAGGTAGGTCAGATTCAACTCTGGAAGTATAGCTTATAGCTAGGTCAGATTCAATGCTGGAAGTATAGCTTATAGCTAGGTCAGATTGAACTCTGGAAGTATAGCTTATAGCTAAGTCAGATTGAACTCTGGAAGTATAGCTTATAGCTAGGCCAGATTCTGGAAGCACAGTTTTGTGTAGCTGTTATCGACCAACGACTGAAGAAAGAATTGACGCAGTTGCATCTGGAGTGGTCGTTTTGGTCCAAACAAGGAGCGTACTTAGATTCCAACTCCTCCAAGTTGGATTGATGGTGGAAAACCAAAAGATCAAAAGACTGTTCAAGGTTGCAATCTTGAGAGATTGACAGTAGCTCACAAAGTGGAGCGACTCTAGTCTCGGAAGGAAGGAAACATCGAAGATGGAGGTCAAATTGAAAAGGGAGAAGAACATAGCAGAAGCGGAAGAGGTAAGATCGGCAACTAATTGTGACGGCAGCAAATAACTGCAATGGCGTCTCAAGCGGCGGATGATCAAAGCACTGTTGCTTGAGAAACCAAAACTAGAGAACAAAGAGGGCGATGACTGTAGCATTAGTGGTATCAAAGTAAGAAAGAGGGAATGCTCCGAAGTGGAAACGCGAGATGAAACTTTCAAGGGTTAGTTCCTCTCCTCCTCGCGGTTGAGATGGATGTTGTTAACCATGTGAGTCAAAGTGGGTCTTGAAGAACAACCCAAGATTTAGTAAGTGAGCAGAAACGAGATGCGGAAGCATGCGATGAGAAGATTCTGTGAAGACAACGAAGATGGCAGCAATGGTTGATATAAAGGGTCAGATCAGAGAGAGGAAGGTTCGGCGAGACGACCGGCAGCGGCGCGTTCTGATTCCGACACCGATAGGGCGGCATGTGAAGAACACATGTCCGAGCTCAACTGGAGAAGGGCGGCACATGGAGGCGCGTTGAGCGGAGTCTGGTCCTGACTCCGGCAGGGTTGGTCATCGCTCAAGGAGGCGGTCCAGATCCGCTGGTCATCGGACGAAAGTGCGACAGTGGCCGGCGACAACTATTGGCCTGATTTGGTGCTCGTGGCGACGCGTGAATAAGAAGTAGCCATCGGAACCAGCGCAGTTGGCCGTCGTTTGAAGAGATGATCCAAATCCACTGGTCATCGCTCAAAACTGCGACGGTTGCCGGCGGAGGACGGTAGCCAACGATGGATAATAGTGGAGAGCTGCGGTGCTCAACAGAGAGAAAAAATACTAGTTTCAGCTTGGTGGAAACACATGGGAGCCAATGAGAATGCAGGCATCGCTTAAAATACTAGTTTCAACTACTGGTCTGAAAGGAAATGGGTTCGAATCCCATTCCAATTATGGAAGCATAACTTTGTGCAACTGTTATCAGAAAGACAGAAGTCTAAAACCTTAGCTGTGCAATTGCAGCCCAATAAAGCACAAAGACAAAGAAGATATTTTTAGGGGCTGCCGGCGGCCATAGCGGCCAACCACCGGCAGACAACAAAGACAACGTAAACAGATCAGACAAACTTTGATACCATGTGAAAAATAAGACTGATTTATTATTCAAATCATTAAAAAATACATTATGATACCTTCTATTTGTAATAATCTAATTCTCCAAAAAAGGAAAATAGAGAAACTAAGAAATTTAGGAAAATAAAATAAAAGATTATGTATCTATTTCTCTAATTAGAAAGATTCTAAAGATATTATCTCAAATTACAACAATAAGCAATATCATGAAGTGAGAAAACACAGTAAACTATGATAGATGACATCAAGGGCCAATTCAGCAGGAGGTTTTAATTCTTCTGAGTTGTCGTATCTTTGCCAGCTCCACTGTTTCCATTTTACAAAGCTTCAGCATCTTCTACGAATTCATCACTACACCTGTGGGTGTGAAGTGTTTCCTGTAGGTATTTTAAACAATTATATTGATCAGGTAGACAAACTAGAAAATATAGCCAGTGAAAATGATTCTACACTATAAAAAGTCATCAAAAAATTGTTACAAGACTATAAAAGGCCACAAAACATTAAGAAGATAGAAATATATGTAATCAATGAAGAACCTTACAAACATACCGGAATCCAGAAGCAGCAAATAATTACTAACTAAGAAGGCTACAACTGATATTACAAGGTTGGGCAAGAGGTATGGAAACCTGCAAAATGATTTATATGCTTTGGTAAATGAAAATCAGAGAATGATTAAAATGATAAAAAAGACAAAGAAGAGAAGAAAATCGAATCCAAAAGACAAAGAAGAGAAGAAAATAAATGTGGGTACTTCTTTACTGGCTACAATACCCACTCACACAGATAGATAAACATGTGATATATCTGCCCAATACCCCCTCACACAGAAACTCGAGTACTTATCAATGCAAAATGTTAAAAAAAAAAAAAACAGAACATGCATGATACCATTTTTCTTAGATGCATGAGACCATGCTGTAAAATTTCTATTCTCAATCAAATACAGAATTTCAGGCATTGACTTTCTGAATAAGCCAGAAGTCTTTCAATTGAAAAACAAACTCATCTTACAGTATATACAAAATTAAAGGCTTTTTATGCAGGTGCATCAGATAGTTATACTTCGGATGGAAAAGATTATAGAGTACCAGAGCCAAATAGCCTCCCAATGCTGGGCCAATGATTAAACCTGTGCCCCAAGCTGCACTGACCTAAATTCAAATCACACTAAATTATTCTTGGGGAAATGTAGTTCTAAGAAATAATAATATAAAAGGGATGATGATGCTAACTATTGATAGTCCTAGAGCATGGTGTTCATCTCGAAAAATTTCAGTGGCATAGGCCGGTTAAATAAAGGAGTTAGCAAACAGACATGTACAACCCGGAGGTTTTAATTAGATTGAGCAAGAAATATATGAAAGTGCTAAGGCCATCCAAAAACTAGTACTAAGGCCAAATAGTTTGTTGAAAATGACACTGAAATAAAGTAAGCACTGAGATTTATATGAAGCTGAACAAATAACTTAAAGAAAGCACCAATCCATTGAAAGATATACTTACACCACCACAACCCCTGTAAACATTACAGGCTTTCTACCATAGCGATCAACAACAACTCCCCATAATACAGATGTTAAACATCTGCCAAGCATGAATGAATAGCCTAAAACATTTTCATCACACAAGCCTCCCTAGTAAGTAACTTGCAAGGATTGTTGAAGACTTCAAAAAAATGATAATGATAGAAGTAATCTTACCAATATAACCAGCATAAGAACTGATATCAGCTTCTGTTTTCGCAATATAACCATCATTGAGGAATCTGGATATGTATAATACTCATCTATGAAATAAAGTTAAAATTAATCACAGCTATAGTTTTGTAAGTATTTCATAACAAATGACAAAACAGAACTAAGAGTAGTAATCACTTAAAAATGGACTCTGGCATATTCCAAGTACTAAAGTAAAATGTATTCAAAGAACTTCCAACAATGATGTTTAAGCATTATTCATAGAACATCCAACAATGTCACAAGATCAAAATATACATCGAGTTCAATTGATAGCTAAACTCACCATGAAATAAAGGAATGGAAAGAGAGATGATATAGGCAGTGCTGCAGAGGACAGAATAAAGTGCTATCAGATCAAACTTAATAGTTTCAAATGACCAAAAGAATCAGAATAATACCAAATGGTAAAAACAAAGAAATAAATGCTGATCTTCCTTTCAAATACTATGGGATCAGAAGGCACTGCTTTTTTTAGCCAAGGTACACAATATCGCACATTTAAGATAGAGATGAAATAATCATGTAAACTTAATCAGTCACCACCAAGGGGGGTCCTTTTCCTAAATGGGGAAACAAAAATAGAAAAACAAAAGGAACCTAAAACAACTCTAAAAATAGAAACTATGAACAGTATAAGAACCTAATCAATTCCTATAAGCAACCTAAACGAATCCTATACAATGGAAAACAACCTAAAACAGGGAATTGAAACTAAACAGATCCAAAAACAATGAAATAGAACCTAGAAAACATCCAAAAAATAGAAGCAACGTAAAGAGAGAAAAAATGGAATGATATTAAGCTAAACAGATCCTAGTTACAAGTCTAAAAAGGAAACAACAAAAGAGAAAAGAAAGTGATACTAAAACAGATCCTGACAAAAAAATGAAAGCAAAAGAACCTAAGCAATTCCTAATAGAAATTTAAAAACAGAACCTATAAGGAAAACAATCCTAAAGCACATTCCTATTTACAAAAGCTAAAAAAGAACGTGAAACAAACAAATAAAATAAAATAGATAAAGATCCAAATATGAATTCTAATTAGAGCAACTATAAACAAAAATAGAGTCTAATCAATTCTACAATGTAAAACAGATCCTAAAAATAGCAAAAACTAGGTATTTACAAACTAGAATTACGTATTTTACAAACTTAAAACAAGAATGGAAATCTACACTATGTATTTATAAACTCAATGAAACCTAAAACTAAAGTAAAAACAGCTCAGAAAAAAAAATTACCCTTAATTTTTACTACAAAAAGAGATATTAACAGAGATTTATTTACATCAGAAAAAGAAATTTAAACATATACCTTCCCACCCCCAAACTTAAGAGGCACATTGCCCTCAATGTGTGAGTGAGTAAGGTTTCCTAATCTGCATAGACAAAACAGATATGTTCAAAACAGGATTACACATGTATTTATAAAAGGCAGAACTAAAAGAGGACAAAACTAATCAATAAAATATAGAACAGAATAGAACTAAGAACTGAACACAAAAGAGTATAAAATGTATATGAACAGAAAGGAAAATGGAATAGAACACAACATGTGCAAGAACAGAAATGGAAAAATGAAACAAAAACAGCAAAGAAGCACAATAAGAAAATAAAAAACTTATTCAAATCATCAAAATTGATTTTCTTAATTTTTACAAAAAACAACATATGTTTTATCCTATTATTTACTATGCTATCTATGACTAAGCAAACTAATAGAAAAAATCTATAACTATAATTAACGAGAAAGAGAAAGAAAAGGGTTATTGGTTTTGTTAAATTCTCAGCTCTGCTGTGTAAGGGTTTCCATATCTGCATTGAATTGCTCCTCTCCAGTTCCCTGCTGCAGCAACTGCAACTCTCTATTCAGGGTTGGGATCGGCTGGTTCTCCACTATCAAAATGAAATGAATCATCAAATATTTCAGAATTATGACAAGTAAAAGCACAATCATCCAGGAGATCATTAAGAACATACGTATAAGAATCAGAGCATCTAATATCATTTGTTTTAATCTGATCCACAAGAAAATTTTTATCCAGGATCACAGAATGACCAGACACCATCACAGAAATCAATTACAGGTTCAGCATGCAAAAGAATATCAACACTAGTTTGCATCTCAGCTAAACCAATAGGGAGTTTAAGTTTAGATTCAACCTGTATTGCCTTCTCAAAACAGAATCTAAACTAAAATACTGAAGAGATGGAATCTGTTTATACTCAAAACAAAACCTAAGCCAAATGTATATACATTACTACGAAAAAGGAAACAAAGAATTAAATCTGAAAGTCAAAAGCAAAGAATACTCCATACTAAATTCATAAAATCTATTCACAGAGCTAAAAACAAAGCATCAAAATTTCAATGTTAAAAATAGAAGTCATGAACAAGAATGCAAATCAAATCAACAAGAAACACCTAAACTAATGGACAAGAGGTAAAAAATATGTAAGAGCATACAAAGCAGTCTAAACTAAATGGATTATGTGAGATTAGACGATCGAAACCAAAATAGAATGGAAGCAGCAGATAGAGATAGCCTAGAACTGGTCCTACGAGTCAGTAAATCTCAATAGCTTCTTCAAAAAGACATTTTGACAATGAGCAAGTCCACTTTAGGGTCTTGAAGGGAAATCAATTACAAGTTCAGCATGCAAAAGAATATCAACACTGGTTTGCATCTCAGCTAAACCAATAGGGAGTTTAAGTTTAGATTCAACCTGTATTGGCTCCTCAAAAATGACCTTACCAATCTCCATCAAGTCAGCACAGTCCATCAAACTATAATCAAAACTGTTATCAAGACCTGTTTAAAGAAAAGAAGAAAGAGAGTAAGAAATAAAACCTATGAAAGAAAGGAAGAAACAGAATCTAAACTAAAATATTGAAGAGATGGAATCTGTTTATACTCAAAACAAAGAATTAAATCTGAAAGTCAAGCAAAGAATACTCCATACTAAATTCATAAAATCTATTCACAGAGCTAAAAACAAAGAATCAAAATTTCAATGCTAAAAATAGAAGAGTCATGAACAAGAATGCAAATCAAATCAACAAGAAACACCTAAACTAATGGACAAGAGGTAAAAAATATGTAAGAGCATACAAAGCAGTCTATACTATATGGATTATGTAAGATTACACAATCGAAACCAAAATAGAATGGAAGCGGCAGATAGAGATAGCCTAGAACTGGTCCTACGAATCAGTGAATCTCAATAGCTTTTTCAAAAAAACATTTTGAGAATGAGCAAATCCAGTTTAGGGTCTTGAAGGTTCTATTACAGAATCTTAAACTAGGTATTCTCATCCACTCAATCAAAACTAACAAAAACCAATTCATGACTATGAAAATCTAGCTAATGACACCTACAGCAAAACTAACTACCACAATACAAATTTAGAAAGTAATAGGCGCCGAAAATAAATGCTGGAATTGATCACTTCATACAAGAAAAGAAAGCAAAGACAACATCAGATCAAAATTCATTCAACAACTAACTAATGGAAGACGCCTTGAGGAGAACACCTGTCGGAGCAGTGCGAACGCGATTCGAAGTCCTCGAGGCTTCCTCCATAGATGAACGCAGCGAAAAATGTATACAAAACTCTAGATCGACAGAATGACTCGAATGAAATCTAAGGAAACCGAGAGTGAACATAATGAAACCCTAGACCTAGGTTTAACCGGTCGAGACAACTATAAACTCGAAAAAAACCCTTAAATGGTGACCTAAATTCAAATCACACTAAATTATTCTTGGGGAAATGTAGTTCTAAGAAGTAATAATATAAAAGGGATGATGACGTTAACTGTTGATAGTCCTAGATCATGGTGTTCATCTCTAAAGATTTAAGTGGCATAGGCCTGTTAAATAAAGGAGTTAGCAAACAGACAAGTACAACCAGAGGTTTGAACTAGATTGAGCAAGAAATATATGAAAGTGCAAACTATTCGATGTTAAAAATATGATACCTTCACTGGTCCAAGCATACCATTAAACTTCCAAAAAGAAATCTTGTAGTAACAGCCATCCAATAACTAGTACTAAGGCCAAATAATGTGTTGAAAATGACACTGAAATCAAGTAAGCACTGAGATTTATATGAAGCTGAACAAATAACTTAAAGAAAAGCACCAATTAATTGAAAGATATACTTACACCACCACAACCCCTGTAAACATTACAGGTTTTGTACCATAGCGATTAGCAACAACTCCCCATAATACAGATGAATGAAGAGCCTCCCTAGTAAGTAACTTGTAAGGATTGTTGAAGACTTCAAAAAAATGATAATGATAGAAGTTATCTTACCAATATAACCAGCATAAGAACTGATATCAGCTTCAGTTTTCGCAATATTAAAATCCCTTACCTGAAAATAAATGTTCCATCATTGAGGATTCTGGATATGTATAATACTCATCCATGAAATAAAGTTAAAATTAATCACAGCTTTAGTTTTGTATGTATTTCATAACAAATGACAAAACAGAACTAAGAGTAGTAATAACTTAAAAATGGACTCTGGCATATTCCAAGTACTAAAGTAAAATGTATTCAGAGAACTTCCAAAAATGCTGTTTAAGCATTATTCATAGAACCTCCAACAATGTCACAAGATAAAAATATACATCGAATTCAATTGATAGCTAAACTCACCATGAAATAAAGGAATGGAAAGAGAGATGATATAGGCAGTGCTGCAGAGGAAAGAATAAAGTGCTATCAGAACAAACTTAATAGTTTCAAATGACCAAAAGAATCAGAATAATACAAACTGGTAAAACAGATAAACAAATGCTGATGATTTTCCTTTCAAAATATTATGGGATCAGAAGGCACTGCTTTCTTTAGCCAAGGTACACAATATCACACATTTAAGATAGAGATGACATAATCATATAAACTTAATCAGTCACCACCAAGGGGGGTCCTTTCCCTAAATGGGGAAACAAAAATAGAAAAATAAAAAGAACCTAAAACAACTCTAAAAATAGAAACTATGAACAGAATAAGAACCTAATCAATTCCTATAAGGAACCTAAACGAATCCTATACAATGGAAAACAACCTAAAACAGGGAATTGAAACAAAACACATCCAAAAACAATGAAATAGAACCTAGAACACATCCAAAAAATAGAAGCAATGTAAAGAAAAAAAATGGAATGATATTAAGCTAAACAGATCCTAGTTACAAGTCTAAAAAGGAAACAGCAAAAGAGAAAAGAAAGTGATACTAAAACAGATCCTAACAAAAGAACCTAAGCAATTCCTAACAGAAATTTAAAAACAGAACCTATAAGGAAAAGAATCCTAAAGCACATTCCTATTTACCAAAGCTAAAAAAGAATGTGAAACAAACAACAAAAATAGAATAGATAAAGATCCAAATATGAATTCTAATTAGAGCAACTATAAGCAAAAATAGAGTCTAATCAATTCTACAATCTAAAACAGATCCTAAAAATAGCAAAAACTAAGTATTTACAAACTAGAATTAGGTATTTTACAAACTTAAAACAAGAATGGAAATCTACACTAAGTATTTATAAACTCAATCAAACCTAAAACTAAAGTAAAAACAGCTTAGAAATAAAAATTACCCTTAATTTTTACTACAAAAAGAGATATTAACAGAGATTTATTTACGTCAGAACAAAAAAATTTAAACCTATACCTTCCCACCCCCACACTTAAGAGACACATTGCCCTCAATGTGTGAGTGAGTAAGGTTTCCTAATCAGCACAGACAAAACAGGATTACGCATGTATTTATAATAAAAGGCAGAACTAAAAGAGGACAAAACTAATCAATAAAATATAGAACGGAATATAGAACTAAGAAGACTGAACACAAAAGAGAATAAAATGTACATGAACAGAAAGGAAAATGGAATAGAACACAACATGTGCAAGAACAGAAATGGAAAAAGAAAACTAAAACAGCAAAGCAACACAATAAGAAAATAAAAAAGTTATTCAAATCATCAAAATTGATTTTCTTAATTTTTATAAAAAACAACATATGTTCTATCGTATTATTTACTATGCTATCTATGACTAAGCATGCTAATAGAAAAAATCTATATAACTATAATTAAAGAGAAAGAGAAATAAAAGGCTTATTGCTTTTGTTCCATTCTCAACTCCGCTGTGTAAGGGTTCCAAATCTGCATTGAATTACTCCTCTCCAGCTCCCTGCTGCAGCAACTGCAACTCTCTATTCAGGGTTGGGATCCGCTGGTTCTGCACTATCAAAATGTATAAATTAATCGTCAAACATTTCAGAATTATCACAACTAAAAACATAATCATCCAGCAAATCATTTGTTTTACAAGAAAAATTTTATCCAGCATCACAGAATGACCAAACACAATATCACAGAAATCAATTACAGGTTCAGCATGCAAAAGAATATCAACACTAGTTTGCAACTCAACTAAACCAATAGGGAGTTTAAGTTTAGATTCAACCTGCATTGGCTCCTCAAAAATGACCTTACCAATCTCCATCAAGACAGCACAGTCCATCAAACTGTAATCAAAACTGTTATCAAGACCTCTTTAAAGAAAACAAGAAAGGGAGTAAGGAAATAAAACCTAAGAAAGAAAGTAAGAAACAGAATCTAAACTAAAATACTGAAGAGATGGAATTTGTTTATACTCAAAACAAAACCGAAGCCAAATGTATATACTTTACTAGGAAAAAGGAAACAAAGAATTAAATCTGAAAGTCAAAAGCAAAGAATACTCCATACTAAATTAATAAAATATATTCACAGAGCTAAAAACAAAGCATCGAAATTTCAATGTTAAAAAATGAAGAGTCATGAACATGAATGCAAATCAAATCAACAAGAAACACCTAAACTAATGGACAAGAGGTAAATAATATGTAAGAGCATATAAAGCAGTCTAAACTAAATGGATTATGTGAGATTAGACAATCGAAACCAAAATAGAATGGAAGCAGCACATAGAGATAGCCTAGAACAGGTCTTTCGAGTCACGAATCTCAATAGCTTTTTCAAAAAGACATTTTGACAATGAGCAAGTCCAGTTTAGTGTCTTGAAGGTTCTATTATAGAAACTTAAACTAGCTATTCTCATCCACTCAATCAAAACTAACAGAAACCAATTCATGACTATGAAAATCTAGCTAATGACACCTACAGCAAAACTAACTGCCACAATACAAATTTAGAAAGTAATAGGCACAGAAAATAAATGCTGGAATTTAACACTTTATACAAGAAAAGAAAGCAAAGAAACAATCAGATCAAGAATCATTCAAGAACTAACTGAAAGACGCCTTGAGGAGAACACCTATCGGAGCGGTGCGAATGCGATTCGAAGTCCTCGAGGCTTGCTCCAGAGATGAACGCAGCGGAAAATGTATACAAAACTCTAGATCGAAAGAATGACTCGAAAGAAATCTAAGGAAACCGAGAGTGAACCCAACGAAACTCTAGACCTAGGTTTAATCGGTGGAGACAACTATAAACTCGAAGGAAACCCTAAAAGTGTGACGGAACCCTAAACTGACTGATTAATCAGTTAGAAACGAAGTTTAATTGGTGAAAATGTAAATCAATCGGTGGAAGGGGTTTTTAATCGGCTAAGATCGAAGAAAATGGTGAGAAGAGATTGCAACCCTAACATAATGTGCAGATCTGGTGAGAAACACAAGATTGAAGAGAAAAATGATGTTTAATCGATGTAAACAGAAGAAAGTGGTGAGAAATAAGGAATCAATCGGTAAATGTGGTGCAAATCTGTGAAGAGATGATGCTTACGATTGAGAAGTGGTGGTTCTGTGAAGAGGAATGACCAACCTGTGAAATTCCTAATAGAAATTTAAAAACATAACCTATAAGGAAAAGAATCCTAATGCACATTCCTATTTACAAAAGCTAGAACTGAACGTGAAACAAACAACAAAAATGGAATAGATAAAGATCCTAATATGAATTCTAATTACAACAACTATAAGCATAAATAGAGTCTAATCAATTCTACAATCTAAAACAGATCCTAAAATTAGCAAAAACTAGGTATTCACAAACTAGAATTAGGTATTCTACAAACTTAAAACAAGAATGGAAATCTACACTAAGTATTTATAAACTCAATCAAACCTAAAACTTAGTAAAACCAGCTCAGAAAAAAAAAATCGCCCCTAATTTATAGGCAAATGTATATTGATTAGGATGAAAGAGTGCTAAATGCTTTCCAGGAAGACATCCTTGATGTATTTTAGTTCTTGTTACAAAACCTGATTTAGCACTTCACACTCATTCATCTAACAAATTTACATAACAACTAACTCAAGACTTTGATTTTAATCATATTAATCCAACAAATATTAGCAAGAACATAATCCAAAGAAAATCTATCCAGAATCTAAAATGCATTCCTAAGTTCAATTCAAATAAACCTAAACTAACTCAAACAGAGCATCAAATTCTATGCTAATTCAAGTAAATGGAAAAGCAATGGCCAAATCTAAAAGCACTACTATGATAAATTACAACCGGAAACATACAAACAGAAACAGATAGAAATCCTTACACGATCCTAGAACATCAATACAACCTTTGTACACAAACATACACACACATAGATTCACTCTAACACAAACATATCGATATATAACCCACATCTACATACACACTAATACACTTAAGTTATACACACATACACACGAACACACACATAAGCACACACACAAACATACTAACTACACACATGATTGCATATACACACACATACACAGTCACAAACACACATAAATATATTAGACACACAGACACAAACACATAAATATATTACATACACACACAAACATGAATGTTTTACACACACATACACACACTCATGAACAAACACACTCACACACACATACCCACACAAAGACACAAGTATATTCATACAACCTTTGTACACAAACATACAAATTCGCTCTCACACAAACACATTGATATATAACCCACATGTAGATACACAAAAATACACATAAGTTATACACACAATTATTACACACACATACATATGAACCCACACACAAACATACTAACTACACACATGATATCATATACACACATACACAGTCACATACACACATAAATATATTACGCACACAGACACAAACACATAAATATATTACGCATACAGACACAAACACATAAAACTATTACATACACACACAAATGTGAATATATTACACACACATACACACACTCACGAACAAACACACTCACACACACACATACCCAGACAAAGAAACAAGAATATCCATACAACCTTTGTACGCAAACATACACACAGACACATACAGATTCGCTCTCACACAAACACATCGATATATAACCCACATGTACATATACACACACAAATACACATAAGTTATACACACAATTATTACACACACATACACACGAACACACATACTAACTACACACATGATTGCATATACACACACATTCACAGTCACAAACACATAAATATATTACACACACAAACACAAACACATAAATATATTACATACACACCCAAACGCGAATATATTACACAGACATACACACGAACACACACACACACACGTATACATCACACACCCATATATCATCCACATCCACAAACACACAAAGACATAGACACACATAAAGACACACACTCACCCAACCACACGCACAAATATATTAGACACATACAAACACACACTCACATATATTACACACACACCTACGCACATATTACACTCACAAACTCACACACACACACACACAAATTCACAGACACACAATTATGACACGCACACAGATTCACTCATACACAGACATACACACGTATACAAGAATCCTAAAACTAATTCTATTTACAAAAGGTAAAACAAAACGTGAAATAAGCAACAAGTATAGAAGAAGAAAAAGAAAAACTAGCTATGTACAAACTGGAGTTAGGTATTTACAGGCTGAAACCATGTATGGCTATTTACACTAAGTATTTATAAACTCAATCAAAACTGAAAACAACAGATTCTGACACTCTACTCCCTGATGTAATGGTAACAACATCCCCCTTATGGTCTTGGTCAACCCCATCCTCTACACTGATATTTGTTTCTCTTATCTTCTCCTAATTGTTTGAATTTTCCCCTCCATGAAGGTTTATTGGCTTTCTTGATGTCTACTATCTTGCCCAACAACCCTACCCTTCTTTACTTCTTTCTTGCCTTTCGTGACAGATTTCTCACTTCTTTCTAAACTCCTGTCCTGGGGCATCAACCTAGTTTCTGCCTTCAGTTCCTCCACGGTGGTCTCCAGCACATCCAGCCTTCCCTCCACGGCGTTCATTCTTCCATCCATCCTTCCCTCCAGTGCATTGATCTATTCTTCCATCACGCTCCTCTAAGGATCCGGCAAGTCGGACCAATTTGATAGGCTTCTTTGGTCAAAAAATCTATCTATCACTCAAAGCCACACACACAGAATATTGGACCAAAACAGTACATTATTCTAGTAATCAAGAATAAACTGTACAACACCCAACTCTCAAGGAGCACTCTCCCTCCACAGGAACAACTTCCTGTCTATACAACTAATATCAAAAGCTCTCACTGACACAAGACCTCCCTGTCTTCCTATAAAGGCCCCCCAACCAACTAACCAACTAACAACCAATTCCTAAACAACTTCCTTCTGTCATGCACCCATTATATCCTATCACCATTTGTAACATCATCAAGATCAATGAGTGATACCTTTTGATAAGCAATATCGTGAAGTGAGAAAACACATTAAACTATGATAGATGAAATCAAGGGAAAATTTAGGAGGAGGTTTTTATTCTTCTGAGTAGTCGTGTCTTTGCCAGCTCCACTGTTTCCATTTTCCAAAGCTTCAGTATCTTCTACGAATTCATCAAAAAATTGTTACAAGACTAAAAGTCCACAAAACATTAAGAAGATAGAAATATATGTAATCAATGAAGAACCTTAGAAACATACCGGAATCCAGAAGCAACAAATAATTACTAGAAATGCTACTGCTGATATTACAAGGTTGGGCAAGAGGTATGGCAACCTGCACAATGATTTATATGCTTTGGTAAATGAAAATCAGAGAATGATTAAAAGGATAAAATGATAAAAAGATAAAGAAGAGAAGAAAATCGAATCCAATACACCACTTACTTATCCCAAATGGAACCCTTTTAAAATAAATGTGGGTACTTCTCTACTAGCTACAATGAAAATTTTCCCAAAGTATTAGATAAACATGTGATATATCTGCACAATACCCACTCATACAAAAACTCGAGTACTTATCAATGCAAAATGTAAAAAAAAAAACAACAGACAGAACATGCATGATACCATTTTTCCTAGATGCATGAGACCATACTATAAAAATTTCTATTCTCAATCAAATACAGAATTTCAGGCATTGACTTTCTGAATAAGCCAGAAGTCTTTCAAATGAAAAACAAACTCATCTTACAGTATATACAAAATTAAAAGCTTTTTATGCAGGTGCATCAGATAGTTATACTCCAGATGGCAAAGATTATAGAGAGTACCTGAGCAAAATAGCCTCCCAATGCTGGGCCAATGATTAAACCTGTGCCCCAAGCTGCACTGACCTAAATTCAAATCACACTAAATTATTCTTGGGAAAATGTAGTTCTAAGAAGTAATAATATAAAAGGGATGATGATGATAACTGTTGATTGTCCTAGATCATGGTGTTCATCTATAAAAATTTCAGTGGCATAGGCCTGTTAAATAAAGGTGTTAGCAAACAGACATGTACAACCGGAGGTTTGAACTAGATTGAGCAAGAAATATATGAAAGTGCTAACTATTTGGTGTTAAAAATATGATAACTTCACTCGTCCAAGCATACCATTTAAACTTCCAAGAAAAAATCTTGTAGTAAAAGCCATCCAAAAACTAGTACTAAGGCCAAATAGTGTGTTGAAAATGACACTGAAATAAAGTAAGCACTGAGATTTATATGAAGCTAAACAAATAACTTAAAGAAAGCACCAATCCATTGAAAGATATACTTACACCACCACAACCCCTGTAAACATTACACGCTTTCTACCATAGCGATCAACAACAACTCCCCATAATACATATGTCAAACATCTGCCAAGCATGAATGAAGAGCCTAAAACATTTTCATCACAAAGGCCTCCCTAGTAAGTAACTTGCAAGGATTGTTGAAGATTTCAAAAAAAATGATAATGATCGAAGTAATCTTACCAATATAACCAGCATACGAACTGATATCAGCTTCTGTTTTCACAATATTAAAATCCCTTACCTGAAAATAAAAGTTCCATCAATGAGGAATCTGAATATGTATAATACTCATCCAAGAAACAAAGTTAAAATTAATCACAGCTTTAGTTTTGTAAGTATTTCATTACAAATGACAAAACAGAACTAAGTAGTAATCACTTAAAAATGGACTCTCCCATATTCTAAGTACTAAAGTAAATGTATTCAAAGAACTTCCAACAATGATGTTTAAGCATTATTCAAAGAAATTCCAACAATGTCACAAGATCAAAATATACATCGAGTTCAATTGACAGCTAAACTCACCATAAAATAAAGGAATGGAAAGAGAGATGCTATAGGCAGTGCCGTAGAGGACTGAATAAAGTGCTATCAAAGCAAACTTAATAGTTTCAAGTGACCAAAAGAATCATAATAATACCAACTGGTAAAACAGAGAAACAAATGCTGATTTTCCTTTCAAAATATTATGGGATCAGAAGGCACTGCTTTTTTTAGCAAGGGTACACAATTTCAAAAATTTAAGATAGAAATGAAATAATCATGTAAACTTAATCAGTCACCACCAAGGGGGTCCTTTTCCTAAATGGGGAAACAAAAATAGAAAAACAAAAGAAGCCTAAAACAACTCTATAGGTAGAAACTATGAACAGAATAAGAACCTAGTCAATTCCTGTAAGCAACCTAAACCAATCCTATACAATGGAAATCAACCTAAAACAGGGAATTGAAACTAAACAGATCCAAAAACAATGAAATAGAACCTAGAACACATCCAAAAAATTAGAAGCAATGTAAAGAAAAAAAAATGGAATGATAAACAAATCCTAGTTACATATCTAAAAAGGAAACAGCAAAAGAGAAAAGAGAGTGATACTAAAACAGATCCTGACAAAAAGATGAAAGCAAAAGAACCTAAGAAATTCCTAATAGAAATTTTAAAAAAAAGAACCTATAAGGAAAAGAATCCTAAAGCACATTCCTATTTACAAAAGCTAAAAAAAGAACGTGAAACAAACAACAAAAATAGAATAGATAAAGATCCAAATATGAATTCTAATTAGAGCAATTTTACAATCTAAAACAGATCCTAAAAATAGCAAAAACTAGGTATTTACAAACTAGAATTAGGTATTTTACAAACTTAAAACAAGAATGGAAATCTACACTAAGTATTTATAAACTCAATCAAACCTAAAACTAAAGTAAAAACAGCTCAGAAAAAAAAATTACCCTTAATTTTTACTACAAAAAGAGATATTAACAGAGATTTATTTACATCAGAACAAGAAATTTAAACCTATACCTTCCCACCCCCACACTTAAGAGACACATTGCCCTCAATGTGTGAGTGAGTAATGTTTCCTAATCAGCAGACAAAACAGATATGTTCAAAACAGGATTACACATGTATTTATAAAAGGCAGAACTAAAAGAGGACAAAACTAATCAATAAAATATAAAACAGAATAGAAGTAAGAAGACTGAACACAATAGAGTATAAAATGTATATGAACAGAAATGAAAATGGAATAGAACACAACATGTGCAAGAACAGAAATGGAAAAAGAAAACTAAAACAGCAAAGCAACACAATAAGAAAATAAAAAACTTATTCAAATCATCAAAATTGATTTTCTTAATTTTTATAAAAAACAACATATGTTCTATTGTATTATTTACTATGCTATCTATGACTAAGCATGCTAATAGAAAAAATCTATAATTAAAGAGAAAGAGAAATAAAAGGCTTATTGGTTTTGTTCCATTCTCAAGAAATAAAAGGCTTATTGGTTTTGTTCCATTCTCATATCCGCTGTGTAAGGATTCCAAATCTGCATTGAATTGCTGCTCTCCAGCTCCCTGCTACAGCAACTGCAACTCCTATTCAGGGTTGGGATCGGCTGGTTCTGCACTATCAAAATATATAAATGACTCGTCAAACATTTCAAAATTATCACAAGTAAAAGCAGAATCATCCAGCAGGTCATTAAGAACAGACGTATCAGAATCAGAGCATCTATTATCATTTGTTTTAATCTGGTCCAAAAGAAAAATTTTATCCAAGATCACAGAATGACCAGACACAATATCACAGAAATCAATGACAAGTTCAGCATGCATAAGAATATCAACACTGGTTTGCATCTCAGCTAAACCAATAGGGAGTTTAAGTTTAGATCAACCTGTATTGGTCCTCAAAAATGACCTTACCAATCTCCATCAAGTCAACACAGTCCATCAAACTATAATCAAAACTGTTATCAAGACCTGTTTAAAGAAAAGAAGAAAGAGAGTAAGGAAATAAAACCTAAGAAAGAAAGTAAGAAATAGAATCTAAACTAAAATACTGAAGAGATGGAATCTGTTTATACTCAAAACAAAACCTAAGCCAAATGTATATACTTTACTATGAAAAAGGAAACAAAGAATTGAATCTGAAAGTCAATAGCAAAGAATACTTCATACTAAATTCATAAAATCTATTCACAGAGCTAAAAACAAAGCATCAAAATTTCAATGTTAAAAATAGAAGAGTCATGAACAAGAATGCAAATCAAATCAACAAGAAACACCTAAACTAATGGACAAGAGGTAAAAAACATGTAAGAGCATACAAAGCAGTCTAAACTATATGGATTATGTAAGATTAGACGATCGAAACCAAAATAGAATGGAAGCAGCAGATAGAGATAGCCTAGAACTGGTCCTACAAGTTAGTGAATCTGAATAGCTTTTTCAAAAAGACATTTTGAGAATGAGCAAGTCCAGTTTAGGGTCTTCAAGGTTCTATTACAGAATCTTAAACAAGCTATTCTCATCCACTCAATCAAAACTAATAGAAACCAATTCATGACTATGAAAATCTAGCTAATGACACCTACAGCAAAACTAACTACCACAATACAAACTTAGAAAGTAATAGGCTTGGAAAATAAATGCTGGAATTTAACACTTCATACAAGAAAAGAAAGCAAAGACAACATCAGATCAAGAATCATTCAAGAACTAACTAATGGAAGACGCCTTGAGGAGAACACCTGTCGGAACAGTGCGAACGCGATTCGAAGTCCACGATGCTCCCTCCAGAGATGAACGCAGCGGAAAATGTATACAAAACTCTAGATCGAAAGAATGACTCGAAAGAAATCTAAGGAAACCGAGAGTGAACACAACGAAACTCTAGACCTAGGTTTAATCGGTGGAGACAACTATAAACTCGAAGGAAACCCTAAAATGGTGACGGAAAAATAAACTGACCGATTAATCGGTTAGAAACGGAGTTTAATCAGTGAAAATGTAAATCAATCGGTGGAAGGGGTTTTTAATCGGCTATGATCGGAGAAAATGGTGAGAAGAGGTAGGAACCCTAACATAATGTGCAGATCTGGTGAGAAGCACAAGATTGAAGAGAAAAATGATGTTTAATCGGTGTAAACAGAAGAAAATGGTCAGAAATAAGGAATCAATCAATGTGGTGCAAATCTGTGAAGAGATGATGCTTACAATTGAGAAGTGGTGGTTCTGTGAAGAGGAATGACCAACCTGTGAAGAGTGAGCAAAAGAGAAAAGAAAGTTATACTACAACAGATCCGGACAAAAAAAAATGAAAGCAAAAGAAGCTAAGCAATTCCTAATAGAAATTTAAAAACAGAACCTATAAGGAAAAGAATCCTAAAACACATTTATTTACAAAAGCTAGAACAGAACGTGAAACAAACAACAAAAATGGATTAGATAAAGATCCTAATATGAATTCTAATTACAGCAACTATAAGCAAAAATAGAGTCTAATCAATTCTACAATCTAAAACAGATCCTAAAATTAACAAAAACTAGGTATTCACAAACTAGAATTAGGTATTTTACAAACTTAAAACAAGAATGGAAATCTACACTAAGTATTTATAAACTTAATGAAACCTAAAACTAAGTAAAAACAGCTCAGAAAAAAAAATTACCTTTAATTTATAGGCAAATGTATATTGATTAGGATGAAAGAGTGCTAAATGCTTTCCACAAAGACATCCTGTAAAAAATTAAACTCACTTTGAAGTATTTTGGTTCTTGTTACACAACCTGAGTTGTCGTGTCTTTGCCAGCTCCACTGTTTCCATTTTCCAAAGCTTCAGAATCTTCTACGAATTCATCACTACATCTGTGGGTGTGAAGTGTTTCCTGTTGGTATTTTAAACAATTATATTGATTAGGTAGACAAACTAGAAAATATAGCCAGTGAAAATGGTTCTACACTATAAAAAGTCATCAAAAAATTGTTACAAGACTAAAAGTCCACAAAACATTAAGAAGATAGAAATATGTGTAATATATGAAGAACCTTAGAAACATACCAGAATCCAGAAGCAGCAAATAATTACTAAAAATGCTACTGCTGATATTACAAGGTTGGGCAAGAGGTATGGAAACCTGCACAATGATTTATATGCTTTGGTAAATGAAAATCAGAGAATGATTAAAAGGATAAAATGATAAAAAGACAAAGAAGAGAAGAAAATCGAATCCAATCTTACTTATCCGAAATGGAACCCTTTGAAAATAAATGTGAGTACTTCTCTACTGGCTACAATGAAAATTTTCCCAAAGTATTAGATAAACATGTGATATATTTGCACAATACCCACTCACACAGAAACTCGAGTACTTATCAATGCAAAATGTGAAAAACAAAAAAACAGAACATGCATGATACCATTTTTCCAAGATGCATGAGACCATACTATAAAAATTTCTATTCTCAATCAAATACAGAATTTCAGGCATTGTCTTTCCTAATAAGCCAGAAGTCTTTCAAACGAAAAAGAAACTCATCTTACAGTATATACAAAATTAAAGGCTTTTTATGCAGGTGCATCAGATAGTTATACTCCAGATGGCAAAGATTATAGAGAGTACCTGAGCTAAATAGCCTCCTAATGCTGGGCCAATGATTAAACCTGTGCCCCAAGTTGCACTGACCTAAATTCAAATCACACTAAATTATTCTTGGGGAAATGTAGTTCTAAGAAGTAATAATATAAAAGGGATGATGACTTTAACTGTTGATAGTCCTAGATCATGGTGTTCATCTCTAAAGATTTCAGTGGCATAGGCCTGTTAAATAAAGGAGTTACCAATCAGACATGCACAACCGGAGGTTTGAACTAGATTGAGCAAGAAATATATGAAAGTGCTAACTATTTGGTGTTAAAAATATGATACCTTCACTGGTCCAAGCATACCATTTAAACTTCCAAAAAGAAATCTTTTAGTAGCAACCATCCAATAACTAGTACTAAGGCCAAATAATGTGTTGAAAATGACACTGAAATCAAGTAAGCACTGAGATTTATATGAAGCTGAACAAATAACTTAAAGAAAGCACCAATTAATTGAAAGATATACTTACACATCCACAACCCCTGTAAACATTACAGGCTTTCTACCATAGCGATTAGCAACAACTCCCCATAATACAGATGAATGAAGAGCCTCCCTAGTAAGTAACTTGTAAGGATTGTTGAAGACTTCAAAAAAATGATAATGATAGAAGTTATCTTACCAATATAACCAGCATAAGAACTGATATCAGCTTCAGTTTTCGCAATATTAAAATCCCCTACCTGAAAATAAATGTTCCATCATTGAGGATTCTGGATATGTATAATACTCATCCATGAAATAAAGTTAAAATTAATCACAGCTTTAGTTTTGTATGTATTTCATAACAAATGACAAAACAGAACTAAGAGTAGTAATCACTTAAAAATGGACTCTGGCATATTCCAAGTACTAAAGTAAAATGTATTCAGAGAACTTCCAAAAATGATGTTTAAGCATTATTCATAGAACCTCCAACAATGTCACAAGATCAAAATATACATCGAATTCAATTGATAGCTAAACTAACCATGAAATAAAGGAATGGAAAGAGAGATGATATAGGCAGTGCCGTAGAGGACAGAATAAAGTGTTGTCAGAGCAAACTTAATAGTTTCAAGTGACCAAAAGAATCAGAATAATACCAACTGGTAAAACAGAGAAACAAATGCTGATTTTCCTTTCAAAATATTATGCGATCAGAAGGCACTGCTTTCTTTAGCCAAGGTACACAATATCACACATTTAAGATAGAGATGAAATAATAATGTAAATTTAATCAGTCACCACCAAGGGGGTCCTTTTCCTAAATGGGGAAACAAAAATAGAAAAACAAAAGAAGCCTAAAACAACTCTATAGGTAGAAACTATGAACAGAATAAGAACCTAGTCAATTCCTGTAAGCAACCTAAACCAATCCTATACAATGGAAAACAACCTAAAACAGGGAATTGAAACTAAACAGATCCAAAAACAATGAAATAGAACCTAGAACACATCCAAAAATTAGAAGCAATGTAGAGAAAAAAAAAATGAAATGATATTAATGTAAACAAATCCTAGTTACAAGTCTAAAAACAGAACCTATAAGTAAAAGAATCCTAATAAAGAACCTATAAGCAAAAGAATCCTAATAAAGAACCTATAAGCAAAAGAACCTAAACAATTCCTAATAGAAATTTAAAAACAGAACCTATAAGAAAAAGAATCCTAAAGCACGTTTCTATTTACAAAAGTAAAAAAGAACGTGAAACAAACAACAAAAATAAAATAGATAAAAATAAAAAGAATTGTGAGTAAAGAAAATGATATCAACCGATTAAATACCCATCAAGTAAACACTGAATATTCTTGAATCTTAAAGAGACAAATCAGCGAAAAAAAAATCCAAAATAGAAATCAAATTTTGGAAGACAGAAACAGTGCAGATAAACCGACGGACCACGCATAAAAAAACAGAAACACTCAACAAAACAAAAACACTCAACAACAAGTAGACATTGAGAAAGAAAAGAAAAGAAAACATTTTGAAGATTGAAAGACAAAACCCAGAGAGATAGAGAGATAGTTATCTCGTTTGAAAGACTCCAAGAGTTTGAACTTCCCTTCTTCACAGAAGGGCAACATTTAGAACCAGAAATTCAACCCATTAGAGATTTGATGAAGATTCAAACATAACAAAAAATAAAAAGGTGTGAGTAAAGAAAAATGATATCAAACGATTAAATATCCATCAAACAATCAAGCAAATACTGAACATTCTTGAATCTCAAATCAGCAAAACAAAAAATCCGAAACGGAAATCAATTTTCAAAGACACGTGAATATCAAAGGATAGAGAGGACCATACATAAAAAAGAGAAACACAGTGTGATTGTGAAAGAGGGGTGCGAAGTGATGAAAGACAGTGAGAGAGAAAAAGAGAGTGAGAGAGAAAGAAAGAGAGTGACTGAGCGAGAGATAAAGATTTCCTTTTTCTTCCATTTTCTTTATCTAGTTTGCTGTGGGATTGTTGATCATCAAAAACACAAAAATGAAGTACGGTTTTAGCGTGGCGGTGGCTGGTGCGGGAATAAGGAAGCTCTGTTGCATTCAATGCAGGGAAGCGCGGGTGCATTTAATGCAGGAGGGAAGCGCGGGTGCATTCAATGCGGGACAGGAAGCCCGTGACTCCATACTTAATTTCCGTTATTAAAAAGATAATAAACTTCCGTTTATTTTTGAAAAAAAAAATCAGGTAAAAATGAAAACGGATAGTAGAATTAAAAAAAAATTAATTAAATGCATATGGTTGAAAAAATTAAAAAAATGAGATTTAATTTAAAGAAAACATTTCGAGAAATAGAGTGTAATGATATCAGTAAATTTCACCTTACTTATATAATATTTTTAACAACTAATATTATTTTAACTCTATTTTTACTTTCGTCTTTCAATTTATATATATTCATGATATTTACTCTGTTTTTAATTTTAATTTTTTAAAAGAATTCATTTTATTTCATTAATCACTCATATTTTCATATATGTTAATCACACAAAATATGTCAGCTTTTTTATATTTATTAATTTGAGAAATGGTAATTACACACCTCTTATATCCTTTTTAACACGCTTTTTATAGGTTATTTTTCAAGCAAGCTATGTTTGGTGGTGAAATTTGACTAAATTGGTGTTTGGTGTCAAGATTTGAAAATTTTTGAGTACTTGGTTTTTGAGACTTAGGGGTTGCAATGCAATCTTTAAATCCCCAAATGTCAACTAGTGTCAAAATATATGTGCAAAAAAATTTTCAATTTGGTTGTTATTCAAGCAAGCCATGTTTGGTAGTGAGACTTGGCTAAGTTGGTGCGTGGTTCCAAGATTTAAGAATTTTTCAAAGACTTGGTTTTTGAGACTTAAGGGCTGCAATGCATTCTTTATATCCCTACGTGATGACTAGTTTCAAAATCTAGGTGCAAGAAATTTTTCAATTTGGTTAGTTTTCAAGTAAGCCAATTTTGGTGGTGAGACTTGGATAAGTTGGTGCTTGGTGCCAAGATTTAAGAATTTTTCAAAGACTTGGTTTTTGAGACTTAGGCGCTGCGATGCACACTTTATATCCCCTAGTGACGACTAGTTTAAAAATATAGGTGCAAGAAATTTTGTAATTTGGTTGGTTTCAAAGCAAGCCAAGTTGGTGCTTAGTGTCAAGATTTGGAAATTTTTCGAAGACTTAGTTTTTGAGACCTAAGGGTTGCGATGCTTGGTGTCATGATTTGGGAATTTTTTTAAGACTAGGTTTTTGAGACATAGGGGTTGAAATGAACTCTTTAAATCCACATATGCCAACTAGTGTCAAAATATAGGTGTAAGAAATTTTTCAATTTGGTTGCTTTTCAAACAAGCCATGTTTGGTGGTGAGACTTGCTAAGTTGGTGTTTTGTGCCAAGATTTATGCATTTTTCAAAGACTTGGTTTTTGAGACTTAAGGGCTGCAATGCACTCTTTATATCCCTAAGTGACGACTAGTTTCAAAATCTAGGTGCAAGAAAATTTTCAATTTGGTTAGTTTTAAAGGAAGCCAATTTTAGTAGTGACACTTGGCTAAGTTGGTGCTTTATGCCAAGATTTAAGATATTTTCATAGACTCAGTTTTTGGGACTTAGGGCTGCGATGTACTCTTTATATCCCCTAATAACGGCTAGTTATATTCTTGGTTTTCAAGCAAGCCAAGTTTGGTGGTGAGACTTGGCTAAGTTGGTGCTTGGTGTCAAGATTTGGAAATTTTTCAAAGACTCAGTTTTTGAGTCTTAGGGGCTGCAATGCACTCTTTATATCCACAAGTGATGACTAGTTTCATAATAAGGTGCAAGAAATTTTTTAATTTGGTTGTTATAAAGCAAGCCTAGTTTAGTGGTGAGACTTGGCTAAATTGGTGTTTGGTGTCATGATTTCGAAAATTTTTAAGACTAGGTTTTTGAGACTTAAGTGTTGAAATGCACTCCATAAACCCACATATGCCAACTATTGTCAAAATATAATTGCAAGAAATTTTGTCATATGGTTGGTTTTCAAGCAAGGCAAGTTTGGTGGTGAGACTTGGTTAAGTTGGTGCTTGGTGCAGAGATTTTGGAATTTTTCAAAGACTTGGTATTTGAAACTTAGTGGTTGAAATGCACTCTTTAAATCCACAAATGCCAACTAGTGTCAAAATATTGCGGAAGAAATTTTTGAATTAGGTTGTTTTTCAGGGAAGCCATGTTTGGTGGTGAGACTTGGCTAAATAGGTGTTTGATTCAAAGATTTAAAACTTTTTCAAAGACTTGGTTTTTAAAGACTTAAGGGCTGCAATGCACTCTTTATATCCCAAGTGACGACTAGTTTCAAAATCTAGGTACAAGAAATTTTTCAATTTGGTTAGTTTTCAAGCAAGCCAATTTTGGTTGTGAGACTTGGCTAAATTTGTTCTTGGTGCCAAGATTTAAGAATTTTTCAAAGTCTTGGTTTTTGAGATTAGGGGTTGCAATAATGCACTCTTTATATCCCGTAGTGACGACTAGTTTAAAAATACAGGTGCAAGAAATTATGTCACATGGTTGGTTTTCAAGCAAGCCATGATTGGTGGTGAAACTTGGCTAAGTTGGTGCTTGGTGCCATGATTTGGGAATTTTTCGAAGACTTGGTTTTTGAGATTTAGGGACTGGAATGCACTATGTATATCCATCCACAAGTGACAACTAGTTTAAAAATCTAGGTGCAATAAGTTTTTCAATTTGGTTGGTTTTCTAGAGAGCCTGGTTTTGTGGTGAGACTTGGTCAGTTGGTGCTTGGTGCCAAGACTTGAAAAATTTTTAAAGACTTGGTTTTTGAGAATTAGGTGTTGCAATGCCCTCTTTAAATTCCGAAATGCCAACTAGTGTCAAAATATAGGTGGAAGAAATTTTTGAATTTAGTTGTTTTTCAAGAAAACTATGTTTGGTGGTGAGACTTGGCTAAGTTGGTGCTTTGTTCCAAGATTTAAGAATTTTTCAAAGACTTGGTTTTTGAGACTTATAATGGCTGCAATGCAGTCTTTATATCCCCAAGTGATGACCAGTTTCAAAATCTAGGTGCAAGAAATTTTTCAATTTGGTTTGTTTTGAAGCAAGTCAATTTTGGTGTTGAGACTTGGCTAAGTTGGTGCTTGGTGCCAAGATTTTGGAAATTTTGGAAGACTAGGTTTTCGAGACTTAGGGGTTGCATCCCCTAAGCCTCTAAAACATAGACTTTCCAAAATTTCCAAATCTTTTCACCAACCATCAACTTTACTAAGCTTCACGACCAAACATGGCTTGCCTTAAAACCAACGAAATTGAAAAATTTCTTGCAACTATATTTTGACACTAGTTGTCATTTTGGGATTTAAAGAGTGCATTGCAGCCCCTAAGTCTCAAAAACCCAAACTTTTAAAAATTTCCCAATCTTGGCACCATTACCAAACTTCGCCAAGTCTCACCACCAAACAAGGCTTGGGTGAAAACTAACCAAATTGAAAAATTTCTGACACCTATATTTTGACACTAGTCGTCATTTTGGGATTTAAAGAGTAGATTGCAGCCCCTAAGCCTCTAAAACAAAGACTTTCCAAAATTTCCAAATCTTTTCACCAACCATCAACTTTGCTAAGCCTCACGACAAAACTTGGCTTTCCTGAAAACCTACGAAATTGAAAAATTTCTTGCATCTATATTTTTACTCTAGTCGTCCTTTCGGGATTTAAAGAGTGCATTGTGGACTCTAAGTCTCTCAAAAAGCAAGACATTAAAAAATTTCCCAATCTTGGCACTATTACCAAATTTCGCCAAGTCTCACCACCAAACATGGCTAGGGTGAAAACTAACCAAATTGAAAATTTTTTTGCTCCTATATTTTGACACTAGTCGTCATTTTGGGATTTAAAGAGTGGATTGCAGCCCCTAAGCCTCAAAAACCAAGACTTTCAAAAATTTCCAAATCTTTTCACCAACCATCAACTTTGCTAAGCCTCACGACCAAACTTGGCTTGCCTGAAAACCAACGAAATTGAAAAATTTCTTGCATCTATATTTTGACAGTAGTTCTCATTTGGGGATTTAAAGAGTGCATTGCAGCTCCTAAGTCTCAAAAACCCAAACTTTTAAAAATTTCCCAATCTTGGCACCATGACCAAACTTTGCCAAGTCTCACCACCAAACATGGCTTGGGTGAAAACTAACCAAATTGAAAAATTTCTGGCACCTATATATTGACATTAGTCGTCATTTTGGGATTTAAAGAGTGGATTGCAGCCCCTAAGCCTCTAAAACCAAGACTTTCCAAAATTTCCAAATCTTTTCACCAACCATCAACTTTGCTAAGCCTCACGATCAAACTTCTCTTGCCTGAAAACCTACGAAATTGAAAAATTTCTTGCATCTATATATATTTACTCTAGTCGTCATTTTGGGATTTAAAGAGTGCATTGTCGACTCTAAGTCTCTCAAAAAGAAAGACATTAAAAAATTTCTCAATCTTGGCACCAAGACCAAACTTCGTCAAGTCACACCACCAAACATGGCTAGGGTGAAAACTAACCAAATTGAAAATTTTCTTCCTCGTATATTTTGACACTAAGCGTCATTTTGGGATTTAAAGAATGGATTGCAACCCCTAAGCCTCAAAAACAGAGACTTTAAAAAATTTCCAAATCTTATTTTCACCAACCATCAACTTTGCTAAGCCTGACGACCAAACTTGGCTTGCCTGAAAACAACCGAAATTGAAAAATTTCTTGCATCTATATTTTTACTCTAGTCTTCATTTCGGGATTTAAAGAGTGCATAGTAGACTAAAATTCTCTTAAAAAGCAAGACATTAAAAAATTTCCCAATCTTGGCACCAAGACCAAACTTCGCCAAGTGTCACCACGAAACATGGCTTGCGTGAAAACCAACCAAATTGAAAAATTTCATGAAGCTATATTATGACACTAGTCATCATTTTGGGATTTAAAGAGTGGATTGTAGCCCTAAGCCTAAAAAACAAAGACTTTCAAAAATTTCCTAATCTTTGCACCAACCATCAACTTTTCCAAGCTTCACGACCAAACTTGGCTTGCCTGAAAACCAACGAAATTGAAAAATTTCTTGCAATTAGATTTTGACACTAGTTGTCATTTTGGGATTTAAAGAGTGCATTGCAGCCGCTAAGTCTCAAAACCCCAAACTTTTAAAAATTTTCCAATCTTGGCACCATGACCAAACTTCGCCAAGTCCCACCACCAAACATGACTTGGGTGAAAAACTAACCAAATTGAAAAATTTCTTGCACCTATATTTTGACACTAGTCGTCATTTTGGGATTTAAAGAGTGGATTGCAGCCCCTAAGCCTCAACAACTAAGACTTTCAAAAATTTCCAAATCTTTTCACCAACCATCAACTTTGCTAAGCCTCACGACCAAACTTGGCTTGCTTGAAAACAAACGAAATTGAAAAATTTCTTGCATCTATATTTTGACAGTAGTTGTAATTTGGGGATTGAAAGAGTGCATTGCAAACCCTAAGTCTCAACAACCAAGACTTTCCAAAATTTCCAAATCTTTTCACCAACCATCAACTTTGCTAAGCCTCACGACCAAACTTGGCTTTCCTGAAAACCTACGAAATTGAAAAATTTCTTGCATCTATATTTTTACTCTAGTCGTCATTTCGGGATTGAAAGAGTGCATTGTGGACTCTAAGTCTCTCAAAAAGCAAGACATTAAAAAATTTCCCAATCTTGGTACTAAGACCAAACTTCGCCAAGTGTCACCACCAAACATGGCTTGGGTGAAAACCAACCAAATTGAAAATTTTCTTGCAGCTATATTTTTACACTAGTCATAATTTTGGGATTTAAAGAGTGAATTGCAGCCCCTAAGCCTCTAAAACCAAGACTTTCCAAAATTTCCAAATCTTTTTCACCAATCAGCAACTTTGCTAACCCACACCACCAAACTTGGCTTGTTTGAAAACCAACCGAAATTGAAAAATTTCTTGCATCTATATTTTTACTCTAGTCTTCATTTCGGGATTTAAAGAGTGCATTGTGGACTCAAAGTCTCTCAAAAAGCAAGACATTAAAAAATTTCCCATTCTTGGCACCAAGACCAAACTTCGCCAAGTGTCACCACGAAACATGGCTTGCGTGAAAACCAACCAAATTGAAAAATTTCGTGAAGCTATATTATGACACTAGTCATCATTTTGGGATTTAAAGAGTGGATTGTAGCCCTAAGCCTCAAAAACAAAGACTTTCAAAAATTTCCTAATCTTTGCACCAACCATCAACTTTTCCAACCTTCACGACCAAACCTGGCTTGGCTGAAAACCAACGAAATTGAAAAATTTATTGCACCTATATTTTGACACTAGTTGTCATTTGGGGATTTAAAGAGTGCATTGCAACCCCTAAGTCTCAAAAACCCAGACTTTCAAAAATTTCCCAATCTTGGCATCAAGACCAAATTTCGCAAAGTCTTACAACCAAACATGGCTAGGGTGAAAAGTAACCAAATTGAAAATTTCATTGCTCCTATATTTTGACACTAGTCGTCATTTTAGGATTTAAAGAGTGGATTGCAGCCCCTAAGCCTCAAAAACCAAGACTTTCTAAAATTTCCAAATCTTTTCACCAACCATCAACTTTGCTAAGCCTCACGACCACACCTGGCTTGGTTGAAAACCAACGAAATTGAAAAATTTCTTGCACGTATATTTTGACACTAGTTGCCATTTGGGGATTTAAAGAGTGCATTGCAACCCGTAAGTCTCAAAAACCCAGACTTTCAAAAATTTCCCAATCTTGGCACCAAGACCAAATTTCGCAAAGTCTTACAACCAAACATGGCTAGGGTGAAAACTAATCAAATTGAAAATTTTCTTGCTCCTATATTTTGACACTAATCGTCATTTTGGGATTGAAAGAATGGATTGCAGCCCCTAAGCCTCTAAAACAAGACTTTCCAAAATTTCCAAATCTTTTTCACCAATCAGCAACTTTGCTAAGCCTCACGACCAAACTTGGCTTGTTTGAAAACCAACCGAAATTGAAAAATTTCTTGCATCTATATTTTGAAAGTAGTCGTCATTTCGGGATTTAAAGAGTGCATTGTGGACTCTAAGTCTCTCAAAAAGCAAGACATTAAAAAATTTCCAAATCTTGGCACCGAAACCAAACTTCGCCAAGTCTCACCTGCAAACATGTCTTGTGTGACAGAAACCAAATTGAAAAATTTGGTGCACCTATATTTGTACACTAGTCGTCATTTTTGGATTAAAAGAGTGAATTGCAGCAGCTAAGCCTCAAAAACCAAGACTTTGAAAAATTTCCAAATCTTTACACCAACTATCAACTTTGCTAAGACTCACGACCAAACCTGGCTTGCGTGTAAACCAACAAAATTGAAAAATTTCTTGCATCTATATTTTTACACTAGTCGTCATTTGGAGATTTAAAGAGTGCATTGCAGCCCCTAAGTCTCAAAAACCCAGACTTTAAAAAATTTCCCAATCTTGGCACCAAGACCAAACTTCGCCAACTCTCACCACCAAACATGGCTTGCGTGAGAACTAACCAAATTGAAAAATTTCTTGCACCTATATTTGGACACTAGTCGTCATTTTTGGATTTAAAGAGTGAATTGCAGCCGCTAAGCCTCAATAACAAAGACTTTGAAAAATTTCCAAATCTTTACACCAACCATCAACTTTGCTAAGCCTCACGACCAAACTTGACTTGCCTGAAAACCAACAAATTGGACAAATTTCTTACATCTATATTTTGACCCTAGTCGTCATTTGGGGATTTAAAGAGTACATTGCAGCCCCTAAGTCTCAAAAACCCAGACTGTAAAAAATTTCCCAATCTTGGCACCAAGACCAAACTTTGCCAAGTCTCACCACCAAACATGGCTTGCGTGAGAACTAACCAAATTGAAAAATTTCTTGCACCTATATTTGGACACTAGTCGTCATTTTTGGATTTAAAGAGTGAATTGCAGCTGCTAATCCTCAATAACAAAGACTTTGAAAAATTTCCAAATCTTTACACCAACCATCAACTTTGCTAAGCCTCACGACCAAACTTGGCTTGCCTGAAAACCAACGAAATGGAAAATTTTCTTACATCTATATTTCGACACTAGTCGTCATTTGGGGATTTAAAGAGTGCATGCAGCCCCTAAGTCTCAAAAACCAAGACCTTAAAAAATTTCTCAATCCTGGTACCAAGACCAAACTTCGCCAACTCTCAGCACCGAACATGGCTTGCGTGAAAACAAACCAAATTGAAAAATTTCTTGTACGTATATTTTGACACTAGTCGTCATTTTGGTATTTAAAGAATGTATTGCAGCCCCTAAGCCTCAAAAACCATGACTTTCAAAAATTTCCAAATCTTTGCACCAATCATCAACTTTGCTAAGCCACACGACCAAACTTGGCTTGCCTGAAAACCAACGAAATTGAAAAATTTCTTGCATCTATATTTTGACACTAGTTGTCATTTGGGGATATAAAGAGTGTATTGCAGCACCTAAGTCTCAAAAACCAAGACTTTAAAAAATTTCTCAATCCTGGCACCACGACCAAACTTCGCCAAGTCTCACCAGCAAACATGGCTTGCATGAAAACAAACCAAATTGAAAATTTTCTTGCACGTATATTTTGATACTAGTCGTCATTTTGGGATTTAAAATGTGTATTGCAGGCCCTAAGACTCAAAAACCAAGACTTTCAAAAATTTCCAAATCTTTGCACCACCCATCAACTTTGCTAAGCCTCATGACCAAACTTGGCTTGCCTGAAAACCAACGAAATTGAAAAATTTCTTGCATCTATATTTTAACACTAGTCGTCATTTTTGAATTAAAAAAGTGCATTGCAGCCCCTAAGTCTCAAAAACTAAGACTTTAAAAAATTTCTCAATCCCGACACCAATACCAAACTTCGGCAAGTCTCACTAGAAAACATGGCTTGCGTCAAAACAAACCAAATTGAAAATTTTCTTGCACGTATGTTTTGAAACTAGTAGCCATTTCGGGATTTAAAGAGTGTATTGGCGCCCCTAAGCCTAAAAAACAAAGACTTTCAAAAATTTCTAAATCTTTGCACCAATCATTAACTTTGCTAAGCCTCACGACCAAACTTGGCTTGCCTGAAAACCAACGAAATTGAAAAATTTCTTGCATCTATATTTTGACACTAGTCATCATTTTTGGATTTAAAAAGTGCATTACAGTTCCTAAGTCTGAAATTGTGAGTAAGGAAAGTGATATCAACCGATTAAATACCCATCAAGTAAACACCGAATATGCTTGAACCTTAGAGACTAATCAGCGAAACAAAAAAATCCAAAATGGAAATCAAATTTTGGAAGACACAAACAATGCAGATAAACGGACGGACCACGCATAAAAAACAGAAACACTCAACAAAACAGAAACACTCAACAAGTAGACATTGAGAAAGAAAAGGAAAGAAAACATTTTGAAGATTGAAAGACGAAACCCAGAGAGATAGAGAGATAGAGAGATAGAGAGATAGTTACCTCGTTTGAAAGACTCCAGCAGTTTGAACCTCCCTTCTTCACAGAACAGCAACATTTAGAACCAGAAATGCAACCCATTAGAGATTTGATGAAGATTCAAACATAACAAAAAATAAAAAGATGAGAGTAAGGGAAAGTGATATCAAACGATTAAATACACATCAAGCAATCAAGCAAACACTGAACATTATTGAACCTCAAATCAGCAAAACAAAAAACCCGAAACGGAAATCAATTTTCAAAGACACGTGCAGATCAAAGGATAGAGAGGACCATACATAAAAAACAGAAACACAGTGTGAGTGTGAGTGTGAAAGAGGGGTGCGAAGTGATGAAAGACAGTGAGAGAGAAAAAGAGAGTGAGAGAGAAAGAAAGAGAGTGACTGAGCGAGAGATAAAGATTTCCTTTTTTCCCTTTTCTTTATCTAGTTTGCTGTGGGATTGTTCATCATCAAAAACACAAAAATGAAGTACGGATTTAGCGTGGCGGTGGCTGGTGCGGGAATAGGGATGCTCTGGTGCATTCAATACGGGACAGGGAAGCGCGGGTGCATTTAATGCAGGAGGGAAGCGCGGGTGCATTCAATGCGGGACAGGGAAGCCCGTGACTCCATACTTAATTTCCGTTATTAAAAAGATAATAAACTTCCGTTTATTTTTGAAAAAAAAAATCAGGTAAAAATGAAAACGGATAGTATAATTAAAAAAAAATTAATTAAATGCATATGGTTGAAAAAATTAAAAAAATGAGATTTAATTTAAAGAAAACATTTCGAGAAATAGAGTGTAATGGTATCAGTAAATTTCACCTTACTTATATAATATTTTTAACTACTAATATTATTTTAACTCTATTTTTACTTTCCTCTTTCAATTTATATATATTCAAGATATTTACTCTGTTTTTAAGTTTAATTTTTTAAAAGAATCCATTTTATTTCATCAATCACTCATATTTTCATATATGTTAATCAGACAAAATATGTCATTAGCCTTTTTATATTTATTAATTTGAGAAATGTTATTTACACAGCTCTTATATCCTTTTTAACATGCTTTTTATAGGTTGTTTTCAAGCAAATCATGTTTGATGTTGAAATTTGACTAAGTTGGTGCTTGGTGTCAAGATTTGGAAATTTTTTAAGTACTTAGTTTTTGAGACTTAGGGGTTGCAATGTACTCTTTAAATCCCCAAATGCCAACTAGTGTCAAAATATATGTGCAAGAAATTTTCAATTTGGTTGCTATTCAAGCAAGCCATGTTTGGTAGTGAAACTTGGCTAAGTTGGTGCGAGGTTCCAAGATTTAAGAATTTTTCAAAGACTTGGTTTTTGAGACTTAAGGGCTGCAATGCATTCTTTATATCCCTATGTGATGACTAGTTTCAAAATCTAGGTGCAAGAAATTTTTCAATTTGGTTAGTTTTCAAGTAAACCAATTTTGGTGGTAAGACTTGGATAAGTTGGAACTTGGTGCCAAGATTTAAGAATTTTTCAAAGACTTGGTTTTTGAGACTTAGGCGCTACGATGCACACTTTATATCCCCTAGTGACGAATAGTTTAAAAATATAGGTGCAAGAAATTTTGTAATTTGGTTGGTTTCAAAGCAAGCCAAGTTTGGTGGTGAGACTTGGCTAAGTTGGTGCTTGATGTCAAGATTTGAAAATTTTTCGAAGACTTAGTTTTTGAGACCTAGGGGTTGCAATGCACTCTTTATATCTACAAGTGACGACTACTTTCAAAATCTAGGAGCAAGAATTTTATCAATTTGGTTGGTTTTAAAGCAAGCCTCGTTTGGTGGTGAGACTTGGCTAAATTGGTGCTTGGTCTCATGATTTGGGAAATTTTTTAAGACTAGGTTTTTGAGACATAGGGGTTGAAACCAACTCTTTAAATCCACATATGCCAACTAGTGTCAAAATATAGGTGCAAGAAATTTTTCGATTTGGTTGCTTTTCAAACAAGCCATGTTTGGTGGTGAGACTTGCTAATTTGGTGCTTTGTGCCAAGATTTATGCATTTTTCAAAGACTTGGTTTTTGAGACTTAAGGGCTGCAATGCACTCTTTATATCCCTAAGTGACGACTAGTTTCAAAATCTAGGTGCAAGAAAATTTTCAATTTGGTTAGTTTTTAAGGAAGCCAATTTTGGTAGTGACACTTGGCTAAGTTGGTACTTTATGCCAAGATTTAAGATATTTTCATAGACTCGGTTTTTGGGAGTTAGGGCTGCGATGTACTCTTTATATCCCTTAATAACGACTAGTTTAAAAATATAGGTGCAAGAAATTTGTTATATTCTTGGTTTTCAAGCAAGCCAAGTTTGGTGGTGAGACTTGGCTAAGTTGGTGCTTGGTGTCAACAAGATTTGGAAATTTTTCAAAGACTCAGTTTTTGAGTCTTAGGGGCTGTAATGCACTCTTTATATCCACAAGTGATGACTAGTTTCATAATAAGGTGCAAGAAATTTTGATATTTGGTTGTTATAAAGCAAGCCTCGTTTGGTGGTGAGACTTGGCTAAATTGGTGCTTGGTGCCATGATTTGGGAAATTTTTAAGACTAGGTTTTTGAGACTTAGGGGTTGAAATGCACTCCATAAACCCACATATGCCAACTATTGTCAAAATATAATTGCAAGAAATTTTGTCATATGGTTGGTTTCAAGCAAGACAGGTTTGGTGGTGAGACTTGGTTAAGTTGGTGCTTGGTGCAGAGATTTTGGAATTTTTCAAAGACTTGGTATTTGAGACTTAGTGGTTGAAGTGCACTCTTTAAATCCACAAATGCCAACTAGTGTCAAAATATAGGCGGAAGAAATTTTTGAATTAGGTTGTTTTTCAGGGAAGCCATGTTTGGTGGTGAGACTTGGCTAAGTAGGTGTTTGGTTCAAAGATTTAAAACTTTTTCAAAGACTTGGTTTTTGAAGACTTAAGGGCTGCAATGCACTTTTTATATCCCCAAGTGATGACTAGTTTCAAAATCTAGGTACAAGAAATTTTTCACTTTGGTAAGTTTTCAAGCAAGCCAATTTTGGTTGTGAGACTTGGCTAAGTTTGTTCTTGGTGCCAAGATTTAAGAATTTTTCAAGGTCTTGGTTTTTGAGATTAGCGGTTGCAATGCACTCTTTATATCCCGTAGTGACGACTAGTTTAAATATACAGGTGCAAGAAATTATGTCACATGGTTGGTTTTCAAGCAAGCCATGATTGGTGGTGAAACTTGGCTAAGTTGGTGCTTGGTGCCATGATTTGGGAATTTTTCGAAGACTTGGTTTTTGAGACTTATAAGGGCTGCAATGGAGTCTTTATATCTCCAAGTGACGACCAGTTTCAAAATCTAGGTGCAAGAAGTTTTTCAATTTGGTTTATTTTCTAGAGAGCCTGGTTTTGTGGTGAGACTTGGTCAGTTGGTGCTTGCTGCCTTGGGAAATTTTTAAAGACTTGGATTTTGAGAATTAGGTGTTGCAATGCCCTCTTTAAATTCCGAAATGCCAACTAGTGTCAAAATATAGGTGGAAGAAATTTTTGAATTTGGTTGTTTTTCAAGAAAACTATGTTTGGTGCTGAGACTTGGCTAAGTTGGTGCTTTGTTCCAAGATTTAAGAATTTTTCAAAGACTTGGATTTTGAGACTTATAAGGGCTGCAATGCAGTCTTTATATCCCCAAGTGACGACCAGTTTCAAAATCTAGGTGCAAGAAATTTTTCAATTTGGTTTGTTTTCAAGCAAGCCAATTTTGGTTGAGACTTGGCTAAGTTGGTGCTTGGTGCAGAGATTTTTGGAAATTTTAGAAGACTTGGTTTTCGAGGCTTAGGGGTTGCAATGCACTATTTAAATCTCCAAATGGCAACTAGTGTAAAAATATAGGTGTAAGAAAATTTACAATTTGGTTGCTTTTCAAGCAAGCCATGTTTGATGGTGAGACTTTGCTAAGTTGGTGCTTGGTTCCAACATTTAAGAATTTTTCAAAGACTTGGTTTTGGACACTTAAGGGCTGCAATGCACTCTTTATATCCTCAAGTGATGACTAGTTTCAAAATCTAGCTGCAAGAAATTTTTCAATTTTGTTTGTTTTCAAGCAAGCCAATTTTGGTTGTGAGACTTGGCTAAAATTGTGCTTGGTGCCAATATTTAAGAATTTTTCAAAGTCTTGGTTTTTGATATTAGGGGCTGCGATGCACTCTTTATATCCCCTAGTGACGACTTGTTTAAAAATACAGGTGCAAGAAATTATGTCACATGGTTGGTTTTCAAGCAAGCCATGTTTGTGGTGAAACTTGGCAAAGTTGGTGCTTGGTGTCAAGATTTGAGAATTTTTCGAAGACCTAGGAAATTTTTAAAGACTTGGTTTTTGAGACTTAGGTGTTGCAATGCCCTCTTTAAATTCCCAAATGCCAACTAGGGTCAAATATAGGTGGAAGAAATTTTTGAATTTGGTTGTTTTTCAAGAAAACTATGTTTGGTGGTGAGACTTGGCTAAGTTGGTGCTTTGTTCCAAGATTTAATAATTTTTCAAAGACTTGGTTTTTGAGACTTATAAGGGCTGCAATGCAGTCTTTATATCCCCAATTGACGACCAGTTTCAAAA
>JAFNIE010000249.1:0-44173 GCA_027742785.1 Vigna reflexopilosa
AAACCTCACAGATGCATTATAGTGTTTCTCTCAAGTGTTTAAGGTAAATCAATGTCACTCAATGCACTCAAGAAAGGAAACACAAATAGACTTGGCAAGCTTCTAATATCAACACTTAAACATATGCATGTTTGGATCCAAAGGTCTTTACTGGGTTGTGATGGGGCCAAGGACAGGGAAGGATAAAATATAGATAAGTAGCTACAGCTCAGAAGAAATAGAGGAGTACTGGGGAAAAAGTGGAAATACAGTGAAATCTTACCTAAACCTCTAATTCAATCCTCTTCTCAACTCCATTGTTCTCAAAATTATTTTTCATTTTTCTCTCTTTTTCTCGTCAATTTTTTTTCTCATCATGTCTCTTTTCTTTTCTCTCTTTATCACACAACAGGATATAAATCATACTTTCAAAACATGATTAGGAACCAACTCGCCAATTTATTAAAATCCCCAAGGAGACCACACTTTTTCACAAAACACTTCTGTAGCTTCAGACTTTCCTAAGGTTAAGGTAATCATTTGTTTTTCACTTAGGATCAGTGTATGAGCTTTAACATTAAGAGATGGGGAAAGTATAGGCTCAAAGGGGTTATCAAAGGATAATAACAAGGTAGGCTTATTTGGCTAAAGAGGCTCAAGAAATAAAATGCCTTTATCATTTCTAAACATGCATATAAATCAAGTATATAAAAAAGAATCAAGCCAAGGCATATGTGCAGGCAATCAAGATACATATTACACACAAGAAAGAAAATTAAGTGGCTCAAATCTCACTCAGGGTGTTTGTCACAATCAAATCAACCTCTTAAACATTATAATCATCTTCCAAGCAGAGAAAAGCAAGGATTTCAAACTATCAGTATTAAGTAAGTGAAGGAAAAATCTACAACTTAGATATAATCCAGAAATCAAGGGAAAAATGTAAAATTTATTGCACACAAAACACACTAAAAACAACTTAAAACAGAAAAAATTTATCACTCAAAAACAAAAAATTTCACACACAACAAAGAAAAATCAGAATCTCTCCCAATCCATTTTTGATAAGGGGGTCGCACCTCCCACAAAAGTTGATTGCACGAAATAATGCAGTATAGTTACTAGGAAGTGACTCCTAGGTCGTCTCTCAAGGACCAATATTGTGGATTCAGTCTCAGATTTAACACGAAGTGGGGGGTGTGTATGATTTTTGTTTGGATGCAGAAAAATAAAATAAATTAACACTGAAAATTAAATAAAACAAAATTAAAAAAAACACTGAAATAAATTTTAAAGACTGTAAAACCAAACGGTAAAAACGGAACAGTAAATATGCATAAACGGTAAAATTAAACGCAGAAATAAAAACATCAGTGAAAATAAATCGTAAAAATGACGTTTGAAAATAAAATAAACAGAAAAATACATTGACAAAATTTAACGGTGCAGAAAACAGTAAACGGTAAAAGAAAAGAGAGAGTAAAATTAAAAGCACTTAATTGAAAATCAAATTTAGCAAAGACACAAGACTTGAAATAAAATGCCGTGAAAATAAAATTAACAAACTGCTCCAAACACTGATACACTTCAGAAATAAAATTCACATCTTTGCACTGTTTTAAAATGGAAACTAAGCTTGCTACTGGAAAAGGAAGAGAAAGAGGCCAGAGCCTCCTCCCAGGACCGAGAGTGCTTCCTAATTCCTACTCCTCAATCCCCCTGGTACTGTCAAAATTGAGGTCCCTACCCCCTTTCTGTTCCAGTTGAAACCTCCTTCTGTTAAACTCTCCCTGCGACTGCCGTCGGCCGACGAGTAGTCTCCTCAAGGAGACTGCAATTTCCATTATGTATTTTTTTTTATTTTATGTTTGGAATGTAATATTAACGATCACTATTGATCGAACCCCGAACATCTTTTATTATGTTTATGTTTGTATGTTTTTTTTTATTTGTTTGTTGGACTGTAACCTTGATCAGTGCCCATGTTTTATTATGTGTTGTTTTTTTTTATAATTAACAGTGTAAGACAGAATGTTTTTGGTGTATCAGGTTTATCAATAAATGTACTCAGATTAGTATCTCTGTTCAAACTTCACCTCACTGTCTTTTACCGTAATTTTTTTTTCAAAGATAACAATTCGCAAAATAAGAAAGAAAGAAAAAACAAACATAAAAGAAAGAAAATTTAGAATCTCCCCAATAGACCACACTTAAGCTACACATTGTCCTCAATGTGTTCTAAGCATAACATCAACAATCAAAACAGTAAACATATTATGGACAAGTGCAATAAAGTAGGAAAAAGGGAGAGAAAGAAAATGCAAACTCCCGGAGGTTATGGTGGAAGCTGCCAAGTTTGGACTTGTAGGGAGAGGTCTTCCTCTTCACTATCCAGCTAGGAAGTTTTGAGAATGAACTGCTTCATCCTTCAGATCTGATCAAGCAGGGAAATGTTTTCCACAGCTGGATCTGAGCAGTTATTGTTGATGAGCAGGTTCAGCAGGTGCCTATTAATCTAGAAGCTTTTGTCATTGTTGGCACCTTTATCTTCCAACGTGGGTGTTTGTTTATCAAGTTTATACGTACCTCCTGCAATAGGGTTAGTGCAATATGGTTCCACAAAAATTTCATGCAGGGGTATAACACCCAATCCCAATTCATCATACTGAACCTTAGATATACTCTCTAAACATGAATCAATTTCAAAATTACATGCAATATCAATATCAGACTCAGATTCATGTTCAGAGGGAGAATTAAAAGCATGCTCAGCAACAATGTAATTATCAGCATACCAATCAATAGCATAATCATTAATAACACAATCAACAGAATAATCCATTTGTGGTATGCTTACCTCCACTTCCTTGAAGATTGGTAAAGTAGTGGAGGATGAAAGTGGTCTACCTGGTTCAGGATTACTGCTTATTCTTGCCTGCTCCTCAAAATAGTCATCAGCAGTTTCCTCAGGTGCAAGAGTGGGAACATAGGATGATGTGAAAGTAGGTGGTGCAGTGAGCACGTGACTCTGGTTCTCATCTCCTATGTTGATGGCCATCTGCCCTAATTGATCATTCAAACTCTGAATGGCCGCTTGGGTTTCCTGTTGGAACTCTATGCTCTCTTGCTTGAACTGTAGGTTCTGCATGGTCATCTGCTCCATTAACTCCTTTAATGTAGGCTCAGAAGTCGAACGCTGAGGAGTTATTTGGGTAGGAGAATCATAATGCTGACTTTGGTATTGTTGGACTGGTGGAGAAATAAAGGTATTCTGCGATGGAGCTTCCTGATGTTTCTGTGTAGCTTCATACCATCCCAAACTAGGGTCATTCCATCGAGAATTGTTGTTGTAACTCTGTTGTACAAGGGGAAATTTCTTCAAGAACAAATGCTTCAGATTTTCCCATTTGATAACGCATTCTCGAGGAAGACGAGTTTTCCAATCCTTTGCTGCTCCTTTTAATGAGTGGGAAAATGCCCTTAAGAAAACTTGATTATCCGCGACATTTGGAGGTTTCATTGCAGAACAAATTATATAGAACTTCTCCAAATGTTCATGTGGGCATTCGCCTGCAAAACCATGAAATTGGGGCATCACTTTTATCATTCCAATATTGAGAAAGTTATGATCACCATCCTTATTCGGTGGAACTGGCTCCTAAGGAGAGCTCTCAGAAATTGGAGGGTGGGCCATATTTTTCTCAACATAGAGGTCAGCAGAATTAAATTCAGAGTACCACACAGAGGTAGAATCATAATTATAGGTGCAAGCAGAATTAACAGTATTCACACAATTAAAATTGGTAGACATCGAAAAATAAAAATAGAAATAAAATACTAAAAATTACGAGACAAACAAAACACAACACATTTATACATGCTACAGGCACACACAAGACAAAACATTAATTTTTTTTTTATTTTTATATATATATATTTTTTAATACAGTAGCTAAATACAGAACCAAACACAATAAAAATATAAAAGACAAAACATATATTAACACAACATAATCGAAAAACACAGCAAAAATCTAACACAAAAAACCTGGAACTGAAGTGACAACGCCGCCAAAATTTGCTGAAGGTGTCGTTGTCGCATACAAAAATATAAAACACAAAACACACAAAATACACATATTAACAGAACAAAAATTTACACAACAAGAATCTAAAACCAAATCGTCCTTGGTCCCTGGCAGCGGCGCCAAAATTTGTTGAGAGGGTCGCGGTCATACAAATTTGATACAGATAAATAATGCAGTATAAGCTAGGATGTGACTCCTAGGTCGTCTCTCAAGGACCAATTTGTGGTTCGGTCTAAGATTTAACACGAAATGGGGGGTTTTGTGGATGTTTTTGACACGGAAAAATAAAATAAATTAAAAATGTAAATTAAATAAAACAGAATTAAAAACATTGAAATAAATTTAAAAGACAATAAAAACTGAACAGTGAAAGACGGCAAAAACGAAACAGTAATTATGCAGAAACGGTAAAAACATTGTAATTAAAATTTACCAAAAGCATCCGTAAAAATAAACGATAAAAACAATGTCTGAAATTAAGATGAACAGAAAAATACATTGACAGAATTTTAATATTTTAGAAAATAGTAAACGGTAAAAATAGAAGCACTTGATTGAAAATAAAATTCATCAAAGATTAACACTTGAAATAAAACTCTTTAACAGTGAAGGTAAAAAAATTAAATGAACAGACTGATCCAAATACGGTGATAAACTTCTACTCTACTACACTTTCAGAAATAAAATTATTGTTTGAATTGGAAATTCAGAGCCTCTGGAAGAGAGGCCGAGAGTGCTTCCTACATTACTCCTAAACTACTCTAAATTCTCCCCAAATCCCCTGCTGCTGCTGGTTTTATAGCAAAAAATCTGAACATCCTCCCTCAATTCAGCATTTTGGATTTTGTCTCACTTGTCAGCCCGTGACCTTCCAGCTTTTACGTTTGTCTCTAATCTACAGCTCCTAAGATGTGCCAAAGTCAAGAAAGTGGGGCCCTTACTTGTCTTCTTCTTCATTGTGGCCGTGAGCTACTCCTCTTTTCCAGCTAACCATGCTTTGCAAAGAAACCGTGAGCATCCTTCTTCTTCCCAAGCTTCAACCGTATGGCATCAACACTTGGAGACTTCTTCCTTGCATTCCAATTCAGTCGTGGCCTCTCCATTCTCATCCAAAATTCAACACCATGAGTGCCACTTCTTTTTCTTCTTTCTTCTCCCTTGAACGTAGCTGCTGCCAAGCTGGATGTGTGTTGCATGCTTGTCAACGGTTCATCATTCTCCCTCTTGGTATATGTTGAGACCTCGGCAAGCGTACCGAATCGTACAAGTAATACACCGGTAAGTCCGAAAATCGTTTGCCAAGAGATTTGTTTTGATTCACAGATTGATTAAAGTTTACTAATTTAGCGAATATTAAACGTAATTTTGTAGCAAACTTAAGATTAGCATACAGATGTAAAATAAAGTGGTGAAAACAGATGAATTAAAGTTCACTGGGGTTGAAATTCAAGTTCATCACTCCGGTAATTTTCTACTAACACAATGCCTCAAAATTAAGCATCGACATTCTAGGCGCATGCAGCCTCTGATCCCTCAGATGACAGTTCATAATCACTCAAACTAAATTACTAATCCCTTAGCTAATTCAGTTATCAGATTTGCCTTAAACACAATGTCACAGATGACTAAAAATTCCCTCCTATGTCTAGGACTCGAAATCCTTTAGCAATTCTATCCTAGGTCCGCGGTCTCATACATTTCCCAATGATTTAACCGTTCAAATAACTCAAATTCCCATCATAAGCATGAATAATAAAGATAGAACACATAATTCAACAAGTTCATGCATTAATAGAAAAATTACATAGAAGTTCAGAAATTTACTCTCAACCCCAGTGAAATGGAGTTTTAGCTACACATATAGATCATAGAAGAGAGAAATGATGGATTGGATGGTGGAAATTGGTGGTTTTCCACCATGGAAGAACTTGGAGCAGCTACAGCGTCTTCCCTGGACTCCTCCCCGTCAGATCTGCCTCCCCCGAATTCTGGATCTGGTTTTAAAAGAGAAGCTCCAATAATTGAGTCACGGGTTCTTTCTAGACGAGCGTCCAATTTCTGGACGAGCGTCCACTTTCAGGACGAGCGTGGACGAGCGTCCTCTGTTGAACGAGCGTCCTCTGCTGGGTAAGCGTCTGATGGACGAGCGTTGTGTTAGGCGAGCGTCCATGTGCGAGCGTTGGATGTCTGGACGAGCGTCCACTATCTGATCGAACGTTGTCTGCTGGACGAGCGTCCACTTTCTGAGCATACTCTCCTGACGAGCGTTCTCTTGCGCGTGCAGGGTGAGACGAGCGTCTTCTGGCTATGAAACCGAGCGTGCGCTCGCTATGTGACGAGCGTCCTGGGCGAGGAGCGTCATGGGATCCTTCTAAGTCGCGCCCGGCGCCCATTTTCTCGTGCCCGGGCGTGAGACTCTCTGGAATTTCGCGCCCAGCGCCCCTTCTCTCGCGTCCGGGCGTAAGCCTCTCGGTAAAATCGTGCCCGGCGCCCTTTTTCTCATGCCCGGGCGTGAAACTCTCGGCAGAACAGCGCCACTGATCCTGGTCCAAGTCTTTGATAGTATCCAATCTTTATTTTACTTCGAAATAAACAAACAAAAGCATAAAAAAACATTTAAACAGTAAAAATTGTAGTTATATCAACAATTATATACTTTTCATGAAAATTAACACTAAAACTTACTCAAAAGCACAATTTAAGCAACAAAAACAAGTAAAGTTTACACTTATCAGTATACTTCTTCTTCCTACTCTGGAAACATGGAGTCTTGGCTGCCATGGAATGTGAAGATAGCTGGACGGTGCAGCCGGACATCATGCTGCCCAGTTGGATCGTGAACACCACTGCTGGCCATACCTCTTCTCTCTTTTTGACGTGTGCTTTCTCTGCTGGATTTAACATTGCTTGATCCCTTGCTGCATGCTTCCGTGATTCAGCTATTAAAAACGTGAAACCTTTACTTGCTGGACCATCCTTGGACGTTAATATGTGTTCCTTCCCTGTTGTGCACACTGATAGGTGTAAACTTTACTTGTTTGTGTTGCTTAAATTGTTGTGCTTTTGAGTAAGTTTTAGTGTTAATTCTCATGAAAAGTATATAATTGTTGATATAAGTATAATTTTTACTGTTTAAATGTTTTTTGATGCTTTTGTTTGTTTATTTCGAAGTTAAATAAGGATTGGATACTATCAAAGACTTGGACCACGCTCAATGGACGCTGTTCTGCCGAGAGTTTCTCGCCTGGGCACGAGCGAAGGAGCGCTGGGCGCAATTTTACCGAGAGGCTCGCGCCCGGGCGCGAGAGAAGGGGCGCCAGGCGCGAATTAGAAGGATGAAATAACCAAGTTTACGCGAACGCTCGTCGCCCAGCGAGCGGACGCTCGTCACATAGCGAGCGCATGCTCATTTCATAGCAAGCGGACGCTCGTCGATCTGTGGACGCACAAGAGGACTCCAGAGAGGCAGAAGTTGACGCTCGTCCAGCAAGGCAGAAGAGGACGCTCGTCCAGCCAGGCAGAAGAGGACGATTGTCCAGCTAGGCAGAAGAGGACGCTCGTTCGTCCAGAGCGCAGTGGACGCTCGTCCAACGAGCTAAGAGGACGCTCGTCCAGAGAGGCGCTCAGTGGACGCTCGTCCAGAGCGTAGAGGACGCTCGCCCAGCGAGATGTGGACGCTCGCCCAGCGAGCGCACACCCGTGACCCAACAAGTGGACGCTCGCGCAGCGAGAGGTGGCTACTCGCCCAGCGAAAAATCACTTACAGCCCTTCTCTTTAAAAACGCGATCCAGAGGCAGAAACCAGAGAGCTGGAGGGGAGGAGACCAGAGGACGCTTGATGAAGCTGTCGCGGGCCATCAAAAGTTGTTTGCACGAAATAATGCAGTACAATTACTAGGAAGTGACTCCTAGGTCGTCTCTCAAGAACCAATATTGTGGGTTCAGTCTCAGATTAGTCACACAAAAAGTGGGGGGTTTTTTTTTGAAGTTTTGGAGCAGAAAATTAAATTAGAAAAAGCAATAAAAATAAACCGTAAAAACGATGTTTGAAATTTAAATGAACGGTAAAACACAATGACAGAATTTAACGGTGCAGAAAGTAGTAAACGGTAAAATAAACGAGATAGTAAAAATAAAAGCAGTTAATTGAAAATGGAATTTATCAAAGCATTCAATACTTAAATTAAAATTCTGAACAAAAGGTAAAAATTAAATGAACAAACGACTCCAAACACTAACACGAAATAAAATTCTACACTATTGCACTGTTTGAAATGAAAATAACTGAGAGATCTACAGAAAGGATGCCAAGCAAATTTTGCTTCTACAATTTCAAGAAAAATATATCTCAGATAAACTCACAGAATAAATCAATGCAGTACAATTTCTTCCATGTAAATAACACTGTGTCTGAATGTTTTTCCAATTGTTCCAATTTTTATTTCCAAAATTTTCCCTGCAATTACTAATACAAATAATTAGCTCAGATAATTCAAATTAATTAAAATAAGAATTTCTGATCGAATTAAGCACAATTAAGAAAAATGGGAAAATACTGGACATTTAAGCACAATTCCCTGATTAATTCTAGTACAATAAACTAAGTGAAGTGGAGAAAATAATGATTCATCACATCCGTTTGGGGATGATATGTGGAGCTCATCTTAAGTTGCGTACCTGATAATGCTAAATTTTACCATTATTTAAGCATCAATTTAGTAGCAAAATCAACTCCTTTCTAACTTATAACTTGTTAAATCCTCTTCTTTTGTCTTGTTTTCTAAATAATTGTATTTTTGGCTACTTTGATGTACTTTCATCAATAATCCCTTATTTTATAGCTAATTATGAGCTTGGAAGAGTCTCCAACAATGTATAGAGATGAACCAAAGCAAGCACATCAGAAACACTCGTCGCCAGAGAACGGACGCTCGTTCAGGAGAAGTAGACGTTCGTCCAGTGTGCACGCAGAAGAGGACGCTCGTCCATCCAGGCAGAAGAAGACGCTCGTCCAGCCAGCAGAAGAGGACGCTCGTTCAGAGTGGACGTCCAGCCAGGCAGAAGAGGACGCTCGTCCAGCAAGGATGCGTAGTGGACGCTCGTCCCGCGAGGTAAGAGGACGCTCGTCCAGAGAGGCGCTCAGTGGACACTCGCCCAGGAGAAGAGGACGCTCGTCCACTTTTAGTGGACGCTGCTTTTCCAGATGGTCGCGCCCGGGCGCGAGAGAGGCGCCGGGCGCGATTTTTCCAGTAAGTTTCACGCCCGGGCATGAGAGAGAGGGCGCCCGGGCGTCACTTGTCCAGAGAGGCTCGCGCCCGGGCGCGCCTGAGAGGGCGCCGGGCGCGACTTTTGCTGATGTGTCAGATCCAGCTTATTTAACCCTAAAACGTGAAGGGGAAAGGGTCTTTGGTTCTTTGGAGGCGCGATTTCACTCAGTGGAGAGCTTGGAGGGCTGCTAGGGTTCATGGGAACACTCACTTCTTCCTCTTGGGTTCTTCATCTTCTTCCATGGCCATTTTGTAAGCTTAAAGGCTCTCCATGGGAATGGAGAGCCAAACCCATCTTGTTGGGATTAGTTATAGCCTTTGAATTCTTGTGTAATTGTTGAATGATTTGATTATATATATGCCTTTTCTATCAATTGCTAGTATTCTTGTTTCCGATCTTAAAGTTTGCATGTAATGGGGACGTTCATGACTTGATTTTGGGGTTTCATGGATTATGGGGACGTAAGATGAAATCTTGAACTGAAATAAGAGTCCTTGTGGTCATTGATTCTAGGGATGGAAGATGATTCACATGTTGTCTTAGATCCTAGCTCTTAATGCGGGTTTGCTTGTTAGATTGTCCAAGGGATTGGAGTTTGATAAGGAAAACCTAGGCTCTTTCACCTAAGGGATTAGGGCTAGAGTGTTTTAGTGGATTGACTTTAGTAAATTGATAGAGAGGAGATGAAATTGGTTATACACAAGAGTGCATTGGTGAAAACTAGCCTTAACAATGTCATTTCATACCATTTCTAGTCTTTTCCATTTCCAAGTGCCTTTAATACCAAAGTCCAACCTTGTAATTACTTGTGAATTTATGTTTTTGCACTTGTTTGTAAATGGATGTTATGTTCTTGAGTCTAGATGAGTTGTTAATCACACAATTCTCTAGTATTACGAGTCTCTTGGGAAAATGATACCTGGTCTTACCGGTTTATTACTTGAACGATTCGGTACGCTTGCCGAAATCGACCAACAGTACCCAAAGCCTCTTGTAACTTCTTCCAGAATCTAGACGTGAATCTTGGATCACGATCTGAAATGATACTGGATGGTACACCGTGCAATCTAATCACTTCTCTGATATAAAGTTCGGCTAACTTATCCAAGGAAGACCTTTGATTGATTGGAAAAAAGTGAGCACACTTCGTCAATCTATCTATAATTACCCAAATTGAGTCATGACCCTTCGCTAATCTTGGCAAATGAGTCACAAAATCCATCGAGATGCTATCCCATTTCCATTGAGGTATATCTAACCGCTGTAGCAACCCTCCTGGTTTCTGGTGTTCAATCTTGGTCTTCTGACACAAATTCTGCCACGTCCTTCTTCATTCCGCTCCACCAAAATGATTCCTTTAGATCTTTATACATCTTAGTCATACCTGGATGTATATTAAGACGACTCTTATGCCCCTCTTCAAGAATCATTTTCTTTAATTCTATTTTTCCTGGAATGCAGATTCTGTTCCTAAAACGAAGAATGCCATCTGTCCCCACAGAAAAATCCTTACCTTGCTCTGAGCCCAACAATTCCTTTGTACTTTGTAAACTAGAATCTTCTTTCTGTTCTTCTTTTATCTCTTCTAAAAAGTCATTCGTGATCGTCAAGTGACCACACCAAATATGATCTTTATTTAATTGCCAACCCAGATTCATATCTCTGAACTTCTCAATCAATTCCAACTCCTTTACCATCAAAGATGATAGTTGAATACGCTTTCTACTCATGGCATATGCTACCACATTCGCCTTTCCTGGATGGTATTGTAACTCAAAATCATAGTCTTTCAAGTATTCCGTCCACCTCCTCTGTCGCATGTTCAGTTCCTTCTGGTCAACCAAGTACTTCAAACTCTTATGATCGCTGAATACCTGAAAACGTGCCCCATAGAGATAGTGTCTCCAAGACTTCAACACAAACACTATCGCGGCTAACTCGATATCGTGTGTTGGATAATTTCTCTCATGCACTTTTTGTTGTCTTGATGCATAAGCTACAGGTCTTTTCTCTTGCATTAACACACATCCGAGTCCTTGATAGGAAGCGTCACAAAAAACTTCAAATTTCTTAGAACTATCTGGAATGGCCAAAACTGGAGCACTCGTCAACTTTTTCTTCATCTCTTCAAAGCTTTCTTCGCACTTGTCTGTCCACGAAAAAGGTTGATCCTTACGAGTTAACCGAGTCAAAGGACTCACAATCTTAGAGAAACCTTCCACAAATTTCCGGTAATAACCAGCTGTCAACACTCAATTTTGCCCGGGTTGGAAAAAACGTGTTTTTATTGGTTTTTTTATTTTTTATTTTATTTTACCTTTTTGTTTTATTCTATTTTTATGTATTTATATTTTTGCTTTTAATTCAATTTCTATTTTTCTTATCTTCAATTTGTTTTAATAGAGTTAATTAATCAAAATAATTAAAAAAATTGAAAAATAAAATTAAAACTGAAAATAATTAAAAAATAAAATAAAATTGAAAAAAAAAACGTGGAGGAGGTGAGGTATGTGAGGCATGTCGGGGGTGAGGAGACCAGGTGGTTAGGGGGAATATTTCCAAGATTTTTGGAAAGAAGAAAAGGAGGTTTTGACAGCTCTGTTGATCATCTTGGATCATCCATCGCGGAGGATTTTTTTTTTCACCATTTTTGCACCGGCAGAGAACGACAAACGCCAGCTACAAAGGGGAGAAATCATCGGAGACGAAGCAGACAGAGGCAAGCAGAGCTACAAGAGGTAAGCACTCACTCGTGTGGACATAGTCATGTAAGTTTGCTGCATTATGCTTCATTTTTATGCTTGAAGTCGCCTTGCTTGAATATGTATCGTGGTAGGAGTCTTCCCCTTTCTCTATTCTACATTCTTACCGAAAATTTTCATCACCTTTCTCTAAGAACCCCTGCACATTGGAGCTCTGAAAATCCCTTTGGTGTCAATCCGTTTCAAAACACTTGAGCATCACGAGTTCTCCCAATTTCAACATTCTTTAATGCCTCTGTTCACCCACCCCAACCAACAACAAAATTGAATCATTAAGCAGAAATTCATACACAACCTATAATTCCTTTCCTCTGCAAGAAGAAGAAACAACCACCACACCGGTCTCACATAGCCAAAAAGCTCCAACTCACTCACTTCCAAGCCTCCACTAGGCTCCCATCATCATCTCGCCAACCCATTTTTACGTATGATCTTCCTAGAGTTAGCAGAGATCTCACACAGAACACTACGTAATGAAACCAATGGTACCTGTCCTCTATTCATCCCTCACTTGCGCCAAATGAAACGAACCATTTAAAGTTAGATGCAAATACATTAGTGTGTGTTTCAATTTCTTGAGTTTTAGAAGAATACAAGAGGGAATTTCCATCAAATCTCTTCCGTAAGCCATAAGCCATTTTTCTCCTCATTCGAAAGTTGCAAGGACCCCATTTAACCTCACCGGCAGCGGTTGGTCTCGGTGGGATCAGGAAGAGTTCATCCCAGGGAGTGCGTTTTCGTCATTCACGAGAGGGGAAAGAGAGGGTTGAATGCCGCAGCCGGCGGTAGCTCCGGTGGAGTGTGGTGTCGTTGGCGACGTCGAGATTAATAGAAGGTGGTGGCGCGGTGGCTGGTTCGAAGGAATAGTGGTGCATATGCGAAGGAGGTGGGGAAGCAGGGCTTGGCCGCTGTTAATGGCGCTACGGCGTTGAGTTCCGGCGGCCTGGGCTGTGAGGGAGGTGGCCGAGGAGGTAGACGGAGATGCGGCGCGGGGAGGCAAACCCGTCTCTGGGTTGGCGTTTTTGAAGCGAGGAGAGAGTGAAGGCAGTGGCGTCGTGGCCGACGGTGGCCACGGTGGGGCGAGTTGTCGCCGGCGAGGTCAAGGTTTGTGTTAAGCAGTAGCGTCGGTGGCCGGCTATGGCAAAGGCGGCGGTGAGCTTGTGATGTCGAGTAGGAGACCTTGGGTCTCTAGAGAAGGTGAAAACTACGGGGGTGGAGAATGAGGATGAACCTCCTGAACCCCTAGGAAATTCTAGGTTAGAAACCTTTCAATTGGGCCAGGCCCAGAATTAAGCGTACGTCCAGGAACCTTGGGCATTTTTTGGTGCGTTCGTTATTTAGCCTCTTATCCAAACGTCCGTTCGGACATTTCTTGGACGGACTGTTTGACAGCCATCTCCCCAACGAACGTCCGTTGGTCATTTTCGATAACGAGCGTTCGTCATTGAGCTTCATTGTCCAAACGTCAGCTGGTCATTTCAACAACGAGCGTTCGTAATTTCAATAGTGAGCGTTCGTCCTTGGGCTTTCCTGTCTACACGTTCGTTCGTTTTCAATAACGAACGTTCGTCATTTAAGCTTACCTGTCTAAACGTCCGTTCGTCATTAGGTTTCCCTGTCTAAACGTCCGTTCGTCATTTCAATAACGAACGTTCGTCCTTTAGCTTACATTTTCGAACGTCCGTTCGTCGAGTCAATAACGAACGTTCGTCCTAAGCTTAAATTTTTGAACGTCCGTTCGCCATTTCAATAGTGAACGTTCGTCCTTAAGCTTCCATTTTTGAACGTCCGTTCGTTATTTCAATAACGAACGTTCGTCATTAGGTTTCCCTGTCTAAACGTCCGTTCGTCATTTCAATAACGAACGTTCGTCCTTTAGCTTACATTTTCGAACGTCCGTTCGTCGTGTCAATAACGAACGTTCGTCCTAAGCTTAAATTTTTGAACGTCCGTTCGTCATTTCAATAGTGAACGTTCGTCCTTAAGCTTCCATTTTTGAACGTCCGTTCGTTATTTCAATAACGAACGTTCGTCATTAAGTAACTGTTTATGCGTCCGTTCAATAACGAGTGTTCGTCATTAGGCTTCCATTTATGAATGTCCATTCGTCATCTCCCCAATGAACGCTCGTCTCTCAGCCTCAATTTCTCAACGTCCGTTCGTCATGTCTTCAACGAGCGTTCGTCATTAAGTTTCCTGACCAAACGTTCGTTCATTATCTCCCCAACGAACGCTCGTCTCTCAATATCAATTTCTCAACGTCCGTTCGTCATGTCTTCAATGAGCGTTCGTCATTCATCCCACATTTTTTAAACGTCCGTTCGTTATCTCTCTTGACGAACGCTCGTCATTTAGTGTCCTTTACCAGTGAACGTTCGTCCTATCCCCAACGAACGCTCGTTCGGCCACTTTGATTTCTTTTGTTTATTTATTTTATTTTTATATTTTTTTATATATATTTATTATTCTCTTATCTTATTTTGTTCTATCTATTTATTTTAGACATGTACTTATCCTGAAATATATAATATTTATAGGTTAAATAAAAGAATTTACAAGAATATTTTTAAAGGTTTAAGCACACGTGTGACCGCTCGCGTCGTCCTTGTGCTAAAAACCTCTTCTTCTTTTTTAAAAATTATTACAAAAAATATTTAAAGGTTTAAGCGCACGTGTGACCGCTCGCGTCGTCCTTGTGCTAAAAACCTTTTTCTTCTTCCTTAAATAAATTTACATAAAAAATACGTTTTAAAGGTTTAAGCACACGTGTGACCGCTCGCGTCGTCCTTGTGCTAAAAACCTCTTCTTCTTTTTTAAAAATTATTACAAAAAATATTTAAAGGTTTAAGCGCACGTGTGACCGCTCGCGTCGTCCTTGTGCTAAAAACCTTTTTCTTCTTCCTTAAATAAATTTACATAAAAAATACGTTTTGAAGGTTAAGTACACGTGTGACCGCTCGCGTCGTCCTTGTGCTAAAAACCTTTTTCTTCTTTTCTTAAATAAAATTTCAAAAATACGTTTAAAGGTTGAACACTCGTGTGATCGTTCGCATCGTCCTAGTGTTCAATACTTTTCTCTCTTATTTACGTAATATTAAACGAGGGTATGAGTGCTCGTGCGATCGTCCGCATCAGCCTAGCACTCAATACTCTCAAGTTTTCCTAAATAAGTAAATAACGGTATGAGTGCTCGTGTGATCGTCCGCATCGTCCTAGTGCTTAATATCATTATTTCTCTTTTTAAAAAATAATTAAACATATTAAAATATTGTTTTAAAGGTATGGGTACTCGTGCGACCGTTCGCGTTGGCCTAGTACTCATTACCTTCTTTTTCTCGAAAATATTAAAAACATAAAATCTCCAAAAATTAAAAACATCTGCTTTTCCAAACAACAAACAATCTCTTAAAAAGAACTACGTAACCCTGATTTCTCATTTTGAATGAGAATACGTAGGAGCAAGGTTAATCCTTGTCGGGCCCAAAAAACTAAAAAAATATATTTTTGTTTCTTTAATTTTTATTTGAGGGATAATTAAACATTTATCAAACCACATTAAATTCGTGCATTTAGTTAAAGGTACTGCCTTAGGGCAGGCGTTGTAGGGTGCTAACACCTTCCCTATGCGTAACCGACTCCCGAACCCAGAATCTGGTTCTTGTAGACCATGCCTTATCCTTTTTATGGTTTTTCCGTAGTTTTCCATAATAAACTATGGTGGCGACTCCAAATATCTTTTCAAAATCTGTTTCTTTTTGGATCGTCGTCCCGTCGCGATTCCGGTTGCGACAGATGGCGACTCCACTGGGGACTTTTAGAGAGTCGAGCCATTTAATTAGATGCGCGAATTCGATGTGGTTTTGCTTTGTGTTTTTCTTTCTCTTTTCTCTATCTATGCTTAATATTTGGAATAACTGCAATAACTGTGAATATTGAACTCTAGGGTAGACAATATGTTTATATCTGCCTGGGAATTTTTCTGGTTGTTTTGCAGGTGAGGGTTTGGGTGTGCATGATTTCCTCCCTTCACACACACACTTTTGGCATATCATGAGTGGGGCCCTATACCCGGGTCTGAGCGTAGCTTAGAATTAGAGGAGTTGTGTAGCGGTGTCACTCTGGGATGTACTTCCTGTTTGGCTATCGTGAGAACTCCAGCTAGAGTCTGTTCTCTTCATATGTGTTTTCACACCTAGTTGATTACTCGACTGTTGTGGAAATGCTATGAAGGGGGCCATAGCTCTAGTAACCTTTGACCTTTAGGTTCAGGGAACCATCCTTGTGAGATTGCATATACTTGACCTTGAACTCAAAGCAGTGAACCTTTGGTAGGGCACGATGGGAGGAAAATGTACTTCTGTAACCCTCACGCTGTTCATTTTTTTTATGATATTACATTTCATACCATGCATGTGCTTTGTTTCGTCATGTTGTTTTATTATCATGCATCATATTCATACATCATTTAGTAACATGTTAATTTTAAGGGAAATCACAGGTACCTACTTGACTTCATACGAGATGGATGTTAACACAAGATCCGATGCTACACGGCACACCGACTCTTCCGATTTAAGAAAGAAGTATAGTCTAAGGACCCATGTTGGAAACTTCACCGGGCTGATAAACTTCGGCAAAAGGCTTAAGACTATAAAGAGAGAAACCTTTCAGAGAAGATATGGAAATTTGTTGAATTTAATGGAGGTTGAAGTACAAATACCCGCTATCACAGCCTTGGCACAATATTATGATTCTCCGCTTCGATGTTTCACATTTCAAGACTTTCAGTTGGCACCAGCCATAGAGGAGTTCGAGTATATCTTGGGTTTGCCACTGGAAGGCACTACTCCCTATCAACATTTAGAGCATCATGCCTCTATACCCACCATTGCTGCTATCATGAAATTACATCCCAAGGAGCTTGAAGACAGGATGATGATGATGAATCAAGTGCATGGGTTATCACAGGGATATCTAGAGCAGTATTTACATCACCTGGCTGATAAAGAGGATTGGGAAACTTTCATGGATGTATTAGCCCTCACCATATATGGCATTGTCTTGTTTCCCAAAATAGAAGAATTCGTGGATTACACCGCAATAGACGTCTTCGTGGCGAGTAAAACCAGATCAGAGAATCCTGTAACAGCAGTCCTTGCGGATGTTTATGGGACCTTGAGTTTTTGCCATGAGAGAAAGGGAAAGAAGATTATTTGTTGCTTACCGGCGTTGTATACATGGATGACAACGCGCGTGTTTAAGGAGATGGTCGACGTTAAGAGTCTATCGGAGACTTTGTCACACCAAGGGCTTAAAGGTAAAGGAGGAAACGACTGGGCCCGATTCCTTGCTGGCTTGAGTGAAAGAAGTATAAAATGGCGCCTTCCTTGGCTCGGAAATAAACTGGCTATACAGCATTGTGGTAGTTTTCCTAATGTGCCTCTCATAGGTGCCCGGTACTGTATAAATTACAACCCCCTTTTAGTGCAAAGACAATTTGGGCATCCTATAAAAGGAGCACCTTCATCAGATTACCTTGCTACCTATTCATTTATTACGAAGACGGGCATTTCATCGAACTGTTAAGAAAGGTTAAAAGCGCCTGGGAAAATGTTGTTCGAGCAGAGAAGGACTTGAGGGATGGAGTAGTAGATAGCAGGGTTAGTTATCACACCTGGATTCTGGAGAGAGTGAAAGTAGTCAAGTTGCCTTTCAAGCCAATCAAAGATCAATCAGCTAGTGAAGGACTATCTCAAGCCCCAGAAAGTGAAGAGGTGCAACAATTGAAGGCTGAGATGGAGAAATTGAAGGTGAGAAATGCTAGGTTGGAAAACGAATTACAAAGGGCGCGTAATGATCTTGTGGATATGAGAAGTGATAATGAAGAAAAGTCGCGAGCTTATGAAAACATTGTCAAAAGCCAGAAGGCTGAGAGGGACTACACATTTCGAGTGAAACAGGATCTAGCAGCCGCGAGTAAGGAATTATCCATGAGGTTAAATGAGAAGAAGGTGGCTTTAGAAGAGGGAAAGTAGTGGAAGCACCTCTACGAAGAAGCCAAAAGAGATAAGCGAGAAGCCCTGAAGAGACTAAGAGAAGCGCAGGTGCAGGTAGAAAAAACGGGGCATGAGATGAAAGAGATGGCCATGTCGTTTGAGGCGGATGTGAACCGGGAGCGTTGGAAGCTAGCAGAAGCAGAAGAAGAGCATCGAATTCTGATAAAACAAATGGAGGAATATATTGAGGAACAGGAGGAGCGATGGAGGTTGATAGAATTTGAAGAAAGGCATCAGGCCTTAATAAAGCAAATGAAAGAGCACATCGCAGAGCAAGAAATGGCTGTAAAGCATTGGAAGGAAAGCTTCTCTCAATTGGCTACTTTGGAAAATGGGGCAATTGAAGACATACCCAGGATGGTGTCGAATGCTGAAGCTAGTACTCATTTTCATAATTCACCAGCGGAAATAGAATTGTTTATTAATCATTGTAAATGGTTGGTGGGAGAGATGAAATTTTTCATTGCCCGGGTGCGGGATTGATGTACATCAGAATTATGTGTTTTGTTCCTTAGACTATGTAATGGATCAAATTTTCTTTAAATGAAAGATAGGGGATGTTTGTTTGGTATCGGCTTGTGTTAATTTTCTATCAGTATTGTCATCGTTATCCTGTGATTTCCACTTATCACTAGCATGCATCATGTTTTCTTTTGTTTTGCATTTTTCATCCTTATCTAATTTAATTTAATAAAAAATAATCATCAGTACAAGTGAGAAAACAACGGCAAATTTTCCACGACATCCGTACAGGACCAGAGCTAACTCGAAGGTCATGGAGAATTGGGAGCAGTCACACGAATCTATTAAGGCTGATGTCAGCCAGTTGAAGGATCAGATGGCCCAGATTTTGGCGGCTCTCGAAGCCCTAAAGACTACGAGAGGGACGACGCCTGCGCAAGTTGAGGGAAGTGCTCAATATTACCCTCCGGTGTTCAGTTTGGGAGCCAATCTGTTCCGTTCCCAATGTATGGATTACCTCCAGGTTACACCCCACCTGTGGGAGAATACACGGAAGGGGAGCAGGCTTCATTCTCTTTCCCTACCACTGTCAACATACCGCCAATTAGTACACAAGGACCTGTTGTAATGTCCGCACCTATGGTAAATGAAGGAATGCATGCAAACATGTCTGATGGAATACGAGTAACTCTGGTGCCACCTGTGATTACCGGAGAGGGCTTTTCTACAGGGGCTGCACCACATACCTCGTTTCAGGGGGTAATTGGTAATGTCGACGGAGAAAAGGATAAACTTGAGAGCCTAGAGGCAAGATTGAGGGCTGTTGAGGGGTATGAAAGTTATGGATTCGGAGATGTTGCCAGATTGAGTTTGGTTCCTGGCGTCAAAATACCACATAAGTTCAAGGCGCCAGATTTTGAGAAGTATAAGGGAAATACATGCCCTAAGAGCCATCTGACCATGTTTTGCAGAAAGATGGCTGCATATGCTTATGATGAGCAGCTGCTCATCCATGTGTTTCAAGATAGTTTGGCTGGAGTGGCATTAAACTGGTATACCCATTTGGAGCCGACTCGTATTCGTTGTTGGGCAGACTTGGCTGATGCTTTTGTAAAACAGTACATATACAATACACATGTGGCGCCCGATCGTTTACAGCTGCAAAACATGTCGAAGAAAGATAACGAAAGTTTTAAGGAATATGCTCAGCGGTGGAGGGAATTGGCTGCACAAGTTGAGCCACCTTTGTATGATAGAGAAATGGTGGCAATGTTTGTAAATACGCTCCAACCACCATTTTATGAACATATGGTGGGAAATGTATCTTCAAATTTTGCCGATATCATCGTGATAGGCGAGCGGATAGAGATCGGGTTGAAAAATGGGAAGATTGCATATGGCTCGTCGGTGGTTGCAAATTCCAAAAAACCAAATTTCAACTCAGGAAAAAGAAAAGAAGGAGACGTGCATGCAACATCTGCAACCCCCCTGTGGAGAGGTCAGGCTCCCACTCATAACTATCGACCATACTGGGGTCAACATCCACATGCAGCTAACACGTCATTTGGTCATCAAATTAGGCCTCAACAGCAACCGGGGTACTATCAACCACAATACATCCCGACGAATAATTGGAGGGGAGGGGCAAACGTAGGTTCCAATACGAATGTGGGTCCAAATACTTATCCAAGAAGGAACCAAGAAAGAAATTATGTTAACTTTACCCGAATTCCTACAACTTATACAGAATTATTGCCTCATCTTATCAAACAAGGGCTAGTTGTCGTTTGTCCCCTGAAGCCTCTGCAGCCTCCGTACCCAAGAGGTTATGATGCAGATGCAAAGTGTAGTTATCATGGAGGGGCCGCTGGTCATTCCACTGAGAGGTGTCTGGCTTTCAAGCATAAAGTGCAGACTCTAATTGATTCTGGGTGGTTAAAGTTCCAAGAGGATAAGCCTAGTGTCGAGTCTAATCCTTTATCTGGGCATGGAAGTGCTTCGACGAATGCTGTCGAAGTGAAAGAACATGAGCTGGTGAGAAATGTGAAAGAAGTCAGGAGCTCTAGGAGGTTTATTTTGGAGGCGTTGCTGAAAGTGGGTATCTTGAAGGGTGATTATAATGAGAGTATGGCATGCGCGCTCCACCCAGATGATGAGCATTCTATTGAGGAGTGTGTTGAGTTTGAAGAAATTCTGCAAGACCTACTAGATCGTGGTCTGATGCAGGTATGCTATAAGAATGATGAGGGAGATGTATTTGCACAAACTGGTGATGAATCCGGCATGATTGTACCAGAACCATTGGTGATTCATTTCACTAAAACTACCTCTATCCCACCAACTCAAGGAAGGTCGCCCGTTGTTATCCGTGTACCAGCTCCTTTTCCTTACAAGAACGAAAAAGCTGTCCCATGGAGATATGAGACGCATGCGTCAAGCGAAACGCAAAGCGTTGACCCTGTCGTCAAAAACATATCAGGGATAGGGGGAATGACTAGGAGTGGTCGAATTTTCACATCACCAGAGTTGGCTCGAGAAAGGGTTAATGATAAGGAAGCAACAATGGCTGCGAAGGCAAAAGAATTCTTAAAGGGGAAGGGTGCACAGACAGAGGAAATCCCCGACAAGGAAGAGAGGAGAGAAGTTTCTGAAGAGGAGGCTTGCGAATTTTTAAAATTCATACAACAAAGTGAATATAAGGTGGTGGAACAGTTAAACCGTATGCCTGCTCGTATATCCTTGTTAGACTTGCTCATGCATTCGGCATCACACAGAAAGTTGCTAATGAAGATACTCAGTGAGGCTCATGTGGAGCAAGGTATTTCGTTGAATAAATTCGAAGGTATTGTTGGCAATATTGTTGCTAATAATTATCTCACTTTTACGGATGATGAGATACCAGCTGAGGGAAGAGGGCATAACAAGGCTCTTCACGTCTCTGTGAAATGCCTGGATCATGTTATTGCGCGTGTTTTAGTGGACAATGGGTCCTCCTTGAATGTCATGCCAAAAGCAACTCTGGAAAAGCTACCTTGCGAAGGAATGCATATGAGGCCTAGTTCAATGATTGTGAGGGCGTTTGATGGTAGTAAACGAGAAGTGATGGGAGAGGTGGAATTACTAATGCAAGTTGGCCCATGTGTTTTTCAAATAACATTCCAGGTTATGGATATCCTGCCAGCTTATAGTTGTCTGTTGGGGCGCCCATGGATTCATTCGGCGGGAGTTGTGCCTTCTACACTACACCAGAAGTTGAAGTATGTGATAGGAGATAAGCTGGTGATAGTATCAGGAGAAGAGGATCTTCTTGTGAGTGGACCATCATCCACGCGCTACATCGAGGCGGCTGAAGAAGCTCTCGAGATAGCCTTCCAATCGTTGGAAATTGTGGGAAATGCTTGTGTGGAACCGTTTCCAGTAAATCCTCGCCTATCATGTGCTTCTATTATGATGGCCAAGATTATGCTAAAGGGGGGCTATGTATATGGGGAAGGTTTGGGCAAATATCGGCAGGGGCGAGCGTTCCCTCTAGAAATCGTTGAAAATAAGAGCAGATATGGCTTGGGGTACAAACCTACCAAGGAAGACAGGAAAAGGATGATTGAAGAAAGAAAAGAGCGCAGTCTGGCCCGTGCAGAAAGACGAGGGCCCAGAGAGAGCAAAATTCACATTGTTGACATCAAGGAAAGCTTCCGCAGTGCTGGGTGGATCAACACTGGCCAGATAGCAGCGGTGGAGGATGAAGAAAGGCCTCAAAGTTTGAGCTTTGTGTGGGCTTGCTCCCCTGATACTCAACTCAACAATTGGGAACAAAATGTAATAGTTTTAATTAAGCTTATAGTTTCGATTGGGGCTTTAGAACTGAAGTTTTGCGGATTGATTCTTTTTACTTTTCACTCAGCGTGATAATAAAGTTGCATTTCATCATCATTTGGCATTTTTCTTTGTTTATCTTATTTATTTATACTTTTTCATAAATTTAAATGATGCAGATGTGACAATGATTGTTTTGAAAATAACGATATCAATGTTCCTAATTTTGAGCACCCTATCAATAATACGGAAGATGATTTCGAAGATGATGTGGAACCCTCTCCAGAATTGTTGAGATTAGTGGAACAAGAATCTAAGGAGATAAAACCCCATCAGGAGGAGATTGAAATACTCAACTTGGGAGAGAATGATGAGATAAAGGAGGTGAAAATCGGTACTAGTATGAAAACGGAAGTGAGGGAAAGTTTGCGTGTCCTGTTGAAGGAGTTTAAAGATGTATTCGCGTGGTCTTACAATGACATGCCGGGTCTAGATACCGATATTGTGCAGCATAGGCTCCCACTCAAGCCGGAATGCCCTCCAGTCAAGCAAAAACTGAGAAGAATGAAGCCGGAAATGTCCCTAAACATTAAAGAAGAAGTCCAAAAGCAATTTGATGCAGGATTTTTGGCTGTGGCAAGATACCCACAATGGGTAGCGAATGTTGTACCAGTGCCTAAGAAGGATGGGAAAGTTAGGATGTGTGTTGACTATCGTGATTTGAATCGTGCAAGTCCAAAGGATAATTTCCCGTTACCACACATCGATACTCTGGTTGATAATACAGCCAAATTTTCGTTATTTTCGTTCATGGATGGATTCTCGGGATATAATCAAATTAAAATGGCACCGAAAGATATGGAAAAAACGACCTTTATCACGTTATGGGGAACATTCTGTTATAAGGTGATGTCTTTCGGACTCAAGAATGCTGGGGCAACATACCAAAGGGCAATGATGACACTTTTTTCATGATATGATGCATAAGGAAATTGAAGTTTATGTGGATGACATGATTGCAAAGTCGGAATCAGAAGAGGAGCATATTTTCAATCTAAGGAAATTATTTGAGAGGCTGAGAAAGTACAAACTCAGGTTAAATCCTGCCAAATGCACGTTTGGAGTAAAGTCTGGAAAATTGTTGGGCTTTATTGTCAGCCAAAGAGGGATAGAAGTTGATCCTGACAAAGTAAGAGCGATAACGGAAATGCCTGCGCCCAGAACAGAAAAAGAGGTTCGAGGTTTTTTGGGAAGATTGAACTACATTGCTAGGTTCATCTCCCAATTAACTGCTACTTGTGAACCAATGTTCAAGTTACTACGGAAAAATCAGGCCGTAGTCTGGAATGAAGATTGTCAAGTTGCTTTTGAAAAGGTCAAACAATACCTGTAAGACCCTCCTGTATTGCGTCCACCTATGCCAGGAAGACCGCTCATCTTGTATTTGACCGTATTGGATAATTCAATGGGTTGTGTATTGGGTCAGCATGATGAAGACGGGAAAAGAGAGCATGCTATATATTACTTGAGCAAGAGATTCACAGATTGCGAACAACGATATTCGTCGTTAGAGCGAACTTGTTGTTCACTGGCGTGGGCTACTCATCGTTTAAGGCAATACATGTTGAGCCACTCTACTTGGTTGATATCTAAAATGGATCCTATCAAGTATATTTTCGAAAAGCCCGCTCTCACTGGAAGAATAGCTCGATGGCAGATGCTACTATCGGAGTACGACATTGTATATGTTACTCAGAAATCTATCAAGGGTAGCGCTTTAGTGGAATATTTAGCCCATCAACCCATTAGTGATTATTAGCCAATGCAACCTGAATTTCCTGATGAAGATATCATGGCTTTATTTGCTGAGAACAAAGAGGACAAAAATGAAAAAGCCTGGACGGTATTGTTCGATGGGCCTCGAATGTAATGGGGCATGGAATAGGGGCAGTGCTTATCTCTCCTAAGAATCAATACATTCCAATGACGGCAAGGTTGTGTTTTAATTGCACGAATAATATCGCAGAATATGAAGCTTGTGCTATGGGTATTCGAGCAGCAATAGAGTCTAAAGCAAAAATTCTGGATGTATATGGAGATTCAGCTTTGGTCATCCATCAATTGAAGGGAGAATGGGAGACTAGGGATACTAAATTAATTCCATACCAAGCTTACATCAGGGGATTAATTGAGTATTTCGATTCCATCACGTTTAATCATATACCGCGAGAAGATAATCAATTAGCAGACGCATTGGCTACCTTGTCATCGATGTTTGAAGTTGATCAAGACGCAGAATTGCCAATGATTGAAATGAAGAGTCATGCGAAGCCAGTGTATTGTCATTTTATCGAAGAGGAGGTAGATGGTAAACCTTGGTACTTTGATATCAAGCATTATCTTAGGACCCGAGAATATCCAGAGAAGGCATCAGAAAACGATAAAAGGGCGTTAAGGAGGTTGGTTGGCAGTTTCATTTTGAGTGGGGATATTCTATATAAGAGGAATCATGATATGGTTCTCCTTAGATGCGTAGATGCAAAAGAAGCCGAGCTGATACTAAAAGAAGTACACGAGGGTACATTTGGCAAGCACATGAATGGGCACTCAATGGCCAGGAAGATACTGAGAGCGGGGTATTTTTGGTTGACTATGGAAAATGATTGCTGTACACATGTGAGAAAGTGTGAGAAATGCCAGGTATACGCAAGTAATATCAATGTTCCACCGACGACTTTGAACGTGTTGTCTGCACCATGGCCCTTTTCGATGTGGGGAATAGATGTCATCGGAGCTATAGAGCCAAAGGCGTCAAATGGGCACCGTTTCATATTAGTCGCAATCGATTACTTCACCAAGTGGGTTGAGGCTGCTTCTTATGCTAATGTGACTAGAAAGGTGGTGACCAAGTTCATAAAAAAGGAGTTGATTTGCAGATACGGGCTCCCTAACAGGATCATCACCGACAATGCCACTAACTTGAACAACCAGATGATGACAGAGTTATGTGAGGAGTTCAAAATTCATCATCTTAATTCTTCTCCTTATCGCCCAAAGATGAATGGGGCAGTGGAGGCTGCTAACAAAAATATCAAGAAGATTGTGCAGAAGATGGTGGTCACATATAAGGATTGGCATGAAATGCTTCCTTTTGCTTTACATGGTTATCGCACTTCGGTACGAACATCGACTGGGGCAACGCCTTTCTCGCTTGTATATGGAATGGAGGCAGTACTTCCGTTTGAAGTGGAAATTCCGTCCTTACGAGTTTTAATGGAAACCCAATTAGAAGAGGCGGAATGGGTTCAAGCTCGTTTCGACCAGCTCAATCTCATCGACGAAAAAAGATTAACAGCAGTATGTCATGGACAATTGTACCAAAGAAGAATGAAGAAGGCATTTGACAAAAAGTACACCCAAGAGAATTTCATGAAGGTGAGCTGGTGTTGAAGAAGATTCTACCCATACAGAATGATCATAGAGGCAAATGGACTCCAAATTATGAAGGGCCATTTGTAGTGAAAAAAGCATTTTCTGATGGGGCACTAATTCTCACGAGAATGGACGGAGAGGAGTTACCATTGCCAGTTAATTCTGATGCAGTAAAAAAGTTTTACGCATGATGATTCCGTGATAGTGGTTGCTATTAAGGGGATGTTGATATTATCTTTAACGCTTATTGTACTCTGTGTTTTATTCACTAAATAAATTTCACGTGAGTTCATTCATATTTTGGTTGTTTGCATTCCATTTGAAATATTGCATGCCACGCTGAGCTGTTAAGTAGTTAAGGGGAAATGAAAACGAAAATAAGTAAACGCGTGTTGATAAAAGCATCACAGGTATATCAGGTTGGTAAGCTCGGTCCTGGAGGATGTCGAAAAAAAAAAAAAGGGTTACATGTTGAGTTTGTTGTTAATAAAGTTGTCAAGGACATAGTATTTTCGAAAAAAAGTTTTGAAAAATACCGTTGGTGAGTACTTCCCTGATTCAAGGTTTTGGGAGTAACTGGTGTTCTTTTCTTGATAAAGCATCTGCATTCACATTACTTGAACCCTAATTTTTTCGTTTCCCATAAGATGAAGGATTTCGCCATACGCCTAATATTGGGGCAGTTTTCATTATGTTACATATCACCGATAATCCGTTGATCAGGGAGATATATAAATAAATAAAAAAAAAAGAGAGAAAACAAAGGAAACAAAGCAAAGGAAAAATGAAGTGGATGTGTCAAACACTACATAGTTTTGTTTCAGGTTTAAATTCAAGAGAAAGTCAGACAAACAAGATTCAGAGTGACGTGTGGCCATTTTTCGTTATCCAAACGTCAAAAGCAGTTCATCCAATTGCACCCCTTTTGAGCCAAAATTCATAATTGTTTTCATCACCCTAGACAAGAATCATTAGCATATCGACGTCAACTTAAAAAGATACATCATAAGCATCCAAAGTTGAGGAAGAAATCTCTAAAAGGAAAAAAGAAAAACAAAACAAAAAAAATGAAAAGGAAAGTATCATAAAGGACCACAGCAGGGGCAACAAAAAGAATGATCCAAAAGGAAAGAAAGAAAAAAAAAACAACAATAAAGGATCCCTGAAGTTCAAATCTCTAAAGACAGTTGACTGGGCACCTTGCAAATGATTTTTGTTTAAAAACTTCAACCGTCAAACACTTATTTGGGCCTTCATTATCCTTTCTTTAAAAACCTTTTGACCTTTAACCACGGTACAAGCTAATAAAAGTCCACGCTGACAGAAAACTGTTTGTCCTAATCTTTCTCACGAATTTAACTTGGAAACAGAATGATGTGGTGAACGACACATTCAGTTAAAAAAAAAAAAAAAAAAAAAGAAAAAAGAAGAGGGTCTCCCTGTCAATCGAAGATTATCCAATTTTGGGGGAATCTTTCATATCCAAACCTTTTCATTTTTCCAAAGCATACTTATTGTGCAAAATTGGGGCAATATGGGAGCCCAACATGTTAATAGCACTTTCCCCCAAATAAGGGACACGCATACGTTAATATTTGCTCACAGAAAATCATTATTCATCTGCTTTTCATAACCATTCTTCCACATCCTACAGGGTTCAAGTTAATTGGGATTGCAAAAAGCGATAAAAAGAATTTTAACTCAGGGTTACACTTTCTTCCTGCTCATCAAAGGGTTTTATACATATCAACGTTGTTTTTAAGGAATGTTTTTTGAACGTACATCGTGTTTGTTGACAATATTAACAATGGATTCCAAGCATGGAACTTTCAAAAAAAAAATGATAATGATGAAAAGCGAGAGTAAAAGAAAAGAACAAAATGAAAGTCTCATGTGTCTATGCATTCATGCATCATCATGACATAACATCATCTCAGAGGAAGCAAGGAGAATTGTTTGCAAAATCTTCATGTTTAACTCGGCATTTATCAACTTTTCAAAGCTACAAATCAAGGTTTTAATTTTCTGTTATCGACCCTCTGCATGGCAATGGTCGGATTTAAATTTCTGTTCTGTGAGTTTGGCCCTCTACGAGGCAATGGTCAAATCCAGGTTTTAGTTTTCTGTTATCGGCCCTCTGCATGGCAATGGTCGGATTTAAATTTCTGTTCTGTGAGTTTGGCCCTCTGCGAGGCAATGGTCAAATCTAGGTTTTAGTTTTCTGTTATCGGCCCTCTGCATGGCAATGGTCGGATTTAAATTTCTGTTCTGTGAGTTTGGCCCTCTGCGAGGCAATGGTCAAATCCAGGTTTTAATTTTTTGTTATCGGCCCTCTGCATGGCAATGGTCAGATTTAAATTTCTGTTCTGTGAGTTTGGCCCTCTGCGAGGCAATGGTCAAATCCAGGTTTTAATTTTTTGTTATCGGCCCTCTGCATGGCAATAGTCGGATTTAAATTTCCGTTCTGTGAGTTTGGCCCTCTGCGAGGCAATGGTCAAATCCAGGTTTTAATTTTCTGTTATCGACCCTCTGCATGGCAATGGTCGGATTTAAATTTCCGTTCTGTGAGTTTGGCCCTCTGCGAGGCAATGGTCAAATCCAGGTTTTAATTTTCTGTTATCGACCCTCTGCATGGCAATGGTCGGATTTATATTTATGTTCTGCGAGTTTGGCCCTCTGCGAGGCAATGGTCAAATCCAGGTTTTAGTTTTTTGTTACTGATACTTTACTTGACATTGGTCGTTTGGCATCGTGACTTGAATCATTTTGTTCGTTTTCTTTCATGATTGAAACCCGGACAAAATTAGTGTTTTTATCTTTACTTAGCTTTACTTAAATAATACGAAAAGATTAAATTTTCATATTATTTAGTAATATCTAAGTAAAGAGGGGCAACTGTCAACACTCAATTTTGTCCGGGTTGGAAAAAACGTGTTTTTATTGGTTTTTTTATTTTTTATTTTATTTTACCTTTTTGTTTTATTCTATTTTTATGTATTTATATTTTTGCTTTTAATTCAATTTCTATTTTTCTTATCTTCAATTTGTTTTAATAGAGTTAATTAATCAAAATAATTAAAAAAATTGAAAAATAAAATTAAAACTGAAAATAATTAAAAAATAAAATAAAATTGAAAAAAAATAAAATAAAAAAATAAAATAAAATTGAAATAAAAAAATAAGAAAATAAAAAAAAACGTGGAGGAGGTGGGGTATGTGAGGCATGTCGGGGGTGAGGAGACCAGGTGGTTAGGGGGAATATTTCCAAGATTTTTGGAAAGAAGAAAAGGAGGTTTTGACAGCTCTGTTGATCATCTTGGATCATCCATCGCGGAGGATTTTTTTTTTTCACCATTTTTGCACCGGCAGAGAACGACAAACGCCAGCTACAAAGGGGAGAAATCATCGGAGACGAAGCAGACAGAGGCAAGCAGAGCTACAAGAGGTAAGCACTCACTCGTGTGGACATAGTCATGTAAGTTTGCTGCATTATGCTTCATTTTTATGCTTGAAGTCGCCTTGCTTGAATATGTATCGTGGTAGGAGTCTTCCCCTTTCTCTATTCTACATTCTTACCGAAAATTTTCATCACCTTTCTCTAAGAACCCCTGTACATTGGAGCTCTGAAAATCCCTTTGGTGTCAATCCGTTTCAAAACACTTGAGCATCACGAGTTCTCCCAATTTCAACATTCTTTAATGCCTCTGTTCACCCACCCCAACCAACAACAAAATTGAATCATTAAGCAGAAATTCATACACAACCTATAATTCCTTTCCTCTGCAAGAAGAAGAAACAACCACCACACCGGTCTCACATAGCCAAAAATCTCCAACTCACTCACTTCCAAGCCTCCACTAGGCTCCCATCATCATCTCGCCAACCCATTTTTACGTATGATCTTCCTAGAGTTATCAGAGATCTCACACAGAACACTACGTAATGAAACCAATGGTACCTGTCCTCTATTCATCCCTCACTTGCGCCAAATGAAACGAACCATTTAAAGTTAGATGCAAATACATTAGTGTGTGTTTCAATTTCTTGAGTTTTAGAAGAATACAAGAGGGAATTTCCATCAAATCTCTTCCGTAAGCCATAAGCCATTTTTCTCCTCATTCGAAAGTTGCAAGGACCCCATTTAACCTCACCGGCAGCGGTTGGTCTCGGTGGGATCAGGAAGAGTTCATCCCAGGGAGTGCATTTTCGTCATTCACGAGAGGGGAAAGAGAGGGTTGAACGCCGCAGCCGGCGGTAGCTCCGGTGGAGTGTGGTGTCGTTGGCGACGTCGAGATTAATAGAAGGTGGTGGCGCGGTGGCTGGTTCGAAGGAATAGTGGTGCATATGCGAAGGAGGTGGGGAAGCAGGGCTTGGCCGCTGTTAATGGCGCTACGGCGTTGAGTTCCGGCGGCCTGGGCTGTGAGGGAGGTGGCCGAGGAGGTAGACGGAGATGCGGCGCGGGGAGGCAAACCCGTCTCTGGGTTGGCGTTTTTGAAGCGAGGAGAGAGTGAAGGCAGTGGCGTCGTGGCCGACGGTGGCCACGGTGGGGCGCGTTGTCGTCGGCGAGGTCAAGGTTTGTGTTAAGCAGTAGCGTCGGTGGCCGGCTATGGCAGAGGCGGCGGTGAGCTTGTGATGTCGAGCAGGAGACCTTGGGTCTCTAGAGAAGGTGAAAACTAGGGGGGTGGAGAATGAGGATGAACCTCCTGAACCCCTAGGAAATTCTAGGTTAGAAACCTTTCAATTGGGCCAGGCCCAGAATTAAGCGTACGTCCAGGAACCTTGGGCCTTTTTTGGTGCGTTCGTTATTTAGCCTCTTATCCAAATGTCCGTTCGGACATTTCTTGGACGGACTGTTTGACAGCCATCTCCCCAACGAACGTCCGTTCGTCATTTCGATAACGAGCGTTCGTCATTGAGCTTCATTGTCCAAACGTCAGCTGGTCATTTCAACAACGAGCGTTCGTAATTTCAATAGTGAGCGTTCGTCCTTGGGCTTTCCTGTCTACACGTTCGTTCGTTTTCAATAACGAACGTTCGTCATTTAAGCTTACCTGTCTAAACGTCCGTTCGTCATTTCAATAACGAACGTTCGTCATTAGGTTTCCCTATCTAAACGTCCGTTCGTCATTTCAATAACGAACGTTCGTCCTTTAGCTTACATTTTCGAACGTCCGTTCGTCGTGTCAATAACGAACGTTTGTCCTAAGCTTAAATTTTTGAACGTCCGTTCGTCATTTCAATAGTGAACGTTCGTCCTTAAGCTTCCATTTTTGAACGTCCGTTCGTTATTTCAATAACGAACGTTCGTCATTAAGTAACTGTTTATGCGTCCGTTCAATAACGAGTGTTCGTCATTAGGCTTCCATTTATGAATGTCCATTCGTCATCTCCCCAATGAACGCTCGTCTCTCAGCCTCAATTTCTCAACGTCCGTTCGTCATGTCTTCAACGAGCGTTCGTCATTAAGTTTCCTGACCAAACGTTCGTTCATTATCTCCCCAACGAACGCTCGTCTCTCAACATCAATTTCTCAACGTCCGTTCGTCATGTCTTCAATGAGCGTTCGCCATTCATCCCACATTTTTTAAACGTCCGTTCGTTATCTCTCTTGACGAACGCTCGTCATTTAGTGTCCTTTACCACTGAACGTTCGTCCTATCCCCAACGAACGCTCGTTCGGCCACTTTGATTTCTTTTGTTTATTTATTTTATTTTTATATTTTTTTATATATATTTATTATTCTCTTATCTTATTTTGTTCTATCTATTTATTTTAGACATGTACTTATCCTGAAATATATAATATTTATAGGTTAAATAAAAGAATTTACAAGAATATTTTTAAAGGTTTAAGCACACGTGTGACCGCTCGCGTCGTCCTTGTGCTAAAAACCTTTTTCTTCTTCCTTAAATAAATTTACATAAAAAATACGTTTTGAAGGTTAAGTACACGTGTGACCGCTCGCGTCGTGCTTGTGCTAAAAACCTTTTTCTTCTTTTCTTAAATAAAATTTCAAAAATACGTTTAAAGGTTGAACACTCGTGTGATCATTCGCATCGTCCTAGTGCTCAATACTTTTCTCTCTTATTTACGTAATATAAAACGAGGGTATGAGTGCTCGTGCGATCGTCCGCATCAGCCTAGCACTCAATACTCTCAAGTTTTCCTAAATAAGTAAATAACGGTATGAGTGCTCGTGTGATCGTCCGCATCGTCCTAGTGCTTAATATCGTTATTTCTCTTTTTAAAAATAATTAAACATATTAAAATATTGTTTTAAAGGTATGGGTACTCGTGCGACCGTTCGCGTTGGCCTAGTACTCATTACCTTCTTTTTCTCGAAAATATTAAAAACATAAAATCTCCAAAAATTAAAAACATCTGCTTTTCCAAACAACAAACAATCTCTTAAAAAGAACTACGTAACCCTGATTTCTCATTTTGAATGAGAATACGTAGGAGCAAGGTCAATCCTTGTCGGGCCCAAAAAACTAAAAAAATATATTTTTGTTTCTTTAATTTTTATTTGAGGGATAATTAAACATTTATCAAACCACATTAAATTCGTGCATTTAGTTAAAGGTACTGCCTTAGGGCAGGCGTTGTAGGGTGCTAACACCTTCCCTACGCGTAACCGACTCCCGAACCCAGAATCTGGTTCTTGTAGACCATGCCTTATCCTTTTTATGGTTTTTCCGTAGTTTTCCATAATAAACTATGGTGGCGACTCCAAATATCTTTTCAAAATCTGTTTCTTTTTTGATCGTCGTCCCGTCGCGATTCCGGTTGCAACACCAGCCAAGCCGACAAAACTTCTTACTTCTGATACAGTCTTCGGACGTTCCCACTTAAGCACTGCTTCAACCTTTGACGGATCTACAGCAATTCCTTGTGAAGAAATTACATGACCTAGAAATTGAATTTCGTCTAGCCAAAACTCGCACTTAGACAACTTTCCATACAAGTGATGCTCCCTCAAAATCTCTAACACCAACCTCAATAAACGAGAATGTCATCAATAAACACAATGACAAACTTATCTAGACAGGATCGAAATATCTGATTCATATAGTCCATAAAAATTGCAAGAGCATTTGTAACTCCAAATGGCATCACTACATACTCGTAATGTCCATAGCGCGACCTAAAAGCTGTCTTTTGCACATCTTTGGGCTTGACTAAAATCTGATGGTAACCGGACCTTAAGTCAATCTTAGAGAATATACCCGCTCCTTGTAACTGATCCAATAATTCGTCAATCCTCGGTAGTGGATACTTATTCTTGATTGTTAGTTTGTTCAATTGACGGTAATCAACACATAATCTTGAACTTCCGTCTTTCTTCTTTACAAGTAACACTGGAGCTCCCCAAGGCGATACACTAGGTCTGATAAACCTCTTTTCTAACAGTTCTTCTATTTGCTTCTTCAGTTCTGTTAGCTCTGCATGTGCCATTCTGTAAGGAGCTACAGATATTGGTCCTGTACCAGGGATCAAATCAATAGAGAACTCAACTTCTCTCCTTGGTGGCAACTCAAGTATCTCATCTGGAAAAACATCAGCGAAATCTTCTACCACTGAAATACCCGTTGCTTGTCATTCAGAATCTTTCTTTTGTTCTTGTGCTATAATCACAAAACATACAGCACCATCCTTGAAATCCTTTAGAACCTTCGTGGTTAAAACAAGCTCCAAACCGCCGACGTCTGGGAACACTAACTTCTGTTGTCCACAATCGATAAGGATGTGATTGATAGACAACCAATCCATCCCTAGAATGACAATAAGCTCTTTCAAAGGCAAAGAGATCAAGTTCATTTTGAACTTGCATCCTGCTACTACAATCGGACATCCGACACAGACTGAACTGGTCGAGATTTGACCCGACGTTGGTGTAGAAACCACCAGAATACACCCTAGATCACTTACAGGTAAACTGAGTTCTTCCGAACATGCAAATGATACAAAGGAGTGTGTAGCTCCGGAATCAAACAGAACACGTACACATTTTCCAAATAAAAGGCATGTGTCTAAAATAAGGTTACCTGGCTTTGCTGCTTCTTCTTCGGTGATGGCAAAAGCAATTGTAAATGAGGTAATTGTTTTAATTACACACTTTTTTTATTAGTGTATACTAATCTTATTGAGGTTTTTAAATATGTATATCAGGAGTACAAAGGAAGGAAGATATGAATGAATCGCTACCACAACTGCTATAATAGATAATTCTAGAACAAGAGGTCCTAAAGAAAGTTCAAGAGTAGTGGGCTTTGTGCCTTTTAAGTGTTTATAGAAGATGATATTAGGTATTTTTTTAGTTCTTTTGTAAATATTAGATGTATTCGTTGTTTAAGGAGATTAAAAAGTTTTATTTGATGTATAAGTAGTAAGAAGTATAGTAATTATTTTGTTCATTTTATATGTTATCTGGATTATTTTAGGACAGTTGTGGTTTGAAATTTATGTAGGTTTGTATGTGGTAGATAGCACATAGAAACCTGTTATTAAAAAATACGTAACATCTGATATTGGTTAATGCTTGGATCGATATAGAAAATGACATTTTATATTGGTTAACACTCTAGTTGGTATAGAAAATTATACTTTTTATATTGGTTGAGGACTTACCAGTATAAAAACTAGAGTTTATTATATATATTATCATTCAAACCTTGACAAAATGTCAAATTTTTTATACTAGTTAATTAATTAATCAATATAAAAAGTTTTGATCATATATATAAATTTATATTTCCCTTGAGCAACCTTTCTATACATGTTGTAGAACTAGTATAAAAGGTAGATTTTTTATACCGCTTTTAGAATTAGTATAAAATGTCAAATACTTTCTATATCTTAATTTTGTACTAATTCAAAAATTTGTATAAAAAATATTTTTTAATCCATTTAATTTTGTTGTCTGCAATAGTGAGTAAATAAGAGTCCAACCTTATTCAGCACTTTACAGACAAAAATATACTTAAAAAAATGTTGCCCTTAATTTATATATACAAGCATTCAAAGATAAACGGAAGTTTGTGTAAATTAATATAAAGTGGAATATATATTGAATTTGTGGTGGTGAAAAGGAAAAACTCACAGAAAATATAAATATCTTTTAGGACTGTGACGTTGATATATTGTTGGAACTATATATTATATTCCTTCATATTTGAGTGGGATTTATTTTAATAATTAAATATTTATAATTTATTTTGTTGCGTATGAAACGGAGAAGAATAATATAAAAAGAAAGAATCTACTCTTAATGCAATGTGATCCTGTATGATAAAGTAGAGATAATGGAAATTAAGCATAATATCTAAGCATAATATCAAAGCATATCCCAAGACTTGCAATATCACCCTAATCGAGGGTTTTTAATTAAGAATATAAGGAGTTTTAAGAAAATAAAATAAACCCATCTAGTTAAAATTAATTTATATATAACTTTTTTATAGAAATTTTTCGAATTTTTCAAATTTGAATGTCATTAGTTTGTGCATGAAAAACTAATTTTAATTTATTAAGAAGTTCATTCTATTTTTTCTTTCTTCCTTATTAGCTCTTATGGTAAAGTTTACACCAACAGACCTTATATATCTTTAAAAATAGAACAATTACGATGTTTAGGATATAATTGCATAAATTTCTCATAAATATTTAACAAACAAATTCAAATAAATCATTCCACAAATTGAAATTAGCTGTATGCATAAGCTAATTTGGAAAGCTCTCTTAAGTATTTTTCATTTTTTTTATTTACGTATAAACTAATTTTAGTTTAAGAAAAAAATTATTTCATTTTATTTTTTTCAAATAAATTTTTTTACGGAGACATTTTGTTTAAGAAAACATTAATTTCATCAGGAGACTTTAATTTCATTTCTAAGTGATTCACTTCAATCATTTTTCACTTTTGACAAATGTTATTGTCTTTTTTTTCTTGTTATATTTTTATTTATTAAAGAGTGTTACCAATATTCATTTTTAGTATTAAGTAAATATGTAAGAAATTGTAAATTTAATTAGTATATTTTTTAACAAATTAATTTATTAAAGAGGGTTACCAATATTCATTTTTAGTATTAACTAAATTTGTAAGAAATTGTAAAATTTAATTAGTATATGTTTTTTGCAAATTTGTTGACAATTTCAATATGTAAACAACATTTTCTAGGATAATTTAAAAAGATATTGAAAGAAACAGTCATTAATACAAACTTCTTATAAGTTGTAAAAATTGGTAATATTTATAACTATAGTTAAAAATCATATTTTTAACCAAATATAATTGTCATTTTCTTTTCATAGAAACTAAAAAGAAAATCTAACCTGTAATGTAGAGTGGTCAACAAAGTAGTGGAAAGATCATAAGGAGGGAGGAACTCAACTATGTAAGAAGGAGGAACTCAGAGAGAAATGAAGAGGGAGTAACAATAACATATGGGGAGGGAGAAAACAAACAACCAAAAAAAACCTATAGAGAGTGTACGAGTTGCGATGGCACGAGCAACACAACACGAACAATGATGACAAAACAATGATAGTCGTGAAAATAGTGAAAACACAATGCAGTGACAACAAAGATTATGTAGAAAACCAATACACACGAGAAGGAGAAAAAGTGTAGTGCAAGACGACCGGTTGAACAAGAGGCAACAACAAAATGACTAAAACAAGCGATGTTGACAGTTGCAGATCTGGGAGAGGTGAAGTGTAACACCCAAATATTTTAAAGGGTATTACTGATAGTAGAGACTAAATTAATTTGATATCTCATATAAACAATCAAACTTTATTTCACTTACTCCAAAGTACAATACCAAACTTACAAACTTTAAACAATATAGTCTTCACCATTGAAATTTCAACTTATAAGTTTTACACAACATAATCTTCCCAATACAAATTTATTCTTTTTACAAAAATCCCTGAAAGTTTTTCCCCGCATCTCTCTCATCTCTAAGTTTTTTCAACCGCATCTGCAACATTATCTAATCACATATAACATGAGTTATATGATCATAGTACAAACAAATAAGGGTAAGCCAACCATATCATAAAATCATTAAACTTGTAATAAAAATATTATAATCATGTATTTCTGCAATTGATAAAATATCATTATTCCGATGTCATTAATTCATCATTATCAAAATCATCTTTCTCATTTCCATAAATCTTACAAGTGTACCATGCTTACTCATGAAGCCTTATGGTCAGACCGCTCTTTGCCTGCTTCCTTAAGCCTCACTTATATACTATGTCTTACTTTCTGAAGTCTTATGGTCAGACCCCTCTCTGCTTGCTTCTATAAAACTTACGAATCATATGTTTATGTCAAAGCCTTATGGTCAGACCACTTTCTGCCTGCTTTCATAAACCTCAGGTGTTACTTTGCTCATACCAAACTCTCATGCTATAACTCGAACATACTACTCCCGGTAGTAAACATCATTTCATAAGTAATGATTTCTCATATCCACTCCAACATTTCATAAAACCAACAATTCATACCCTCTTATCCACCTAACTCAATCATGTTCATTCTTTAATCATGAATTCATAATAACCCGTTTTGGTATCAATAAATTAAACATATTGCCAGATATCATGCTTCATATTATAAACTCATTTTGCCCATAACGAGTATAACTCAACATATTTTCACCAAACAAAGATCATGGATCAACCAAAATATATCAACATATTTTAGGAACTACATATTAAAGTCTGGGCTCAATGTAATGATAAATAAAATATATATGAAATTTTTACCATGATAATATTATGCATCTACAATCAACTTGTTTTATTTTATTTTCATCCTAGTAGAGATTTTTCTTTACCCCAATTGGTCACCGGAGAGGACCCAGATGTCTGAACGCATCAAACTCACCTTCGACGCCAGCACATATGACTAGTCACAACTGACTGGACCAGGCCAGGGCTGCTCTATGATCAGGGATGTGCCAACTCAGGTTTTTAAGGTTCCTCTATCCTACCAACAAAGAAAGGTCCTCAATAATTAACAATTGATTTATTTAAATTATCTACCATGTTCTCTTATGCTTTAAATTTGAAATGCCAAATTTTAATGTGTTCACTTCCTCTCATAGCAACCTCAAACAATATCTGTACATCTATTTAATACCCATATATAAGCTATTTCAGAACCCTTACTTCAGACCTTCCAACAAGATCAATTTCAGCCAACAAACTCATTCAAAACAGATTAAATTCATCACATCACAACATGTACAATTTCACAATTTCAGTTATCATACCCAATATAATAAAAGTCATAAAATAGTTTCACAAGAGCACACCAGTTCAACATTCATATGCAAATATTTTATAAAATAAATTCATACAAAAATAATTAGCTCCCATTACCATCAAAATAATATTAATATAAAAATTTAGGGGAATCAAGAAGTTGAATCTGGCAGAGCCGGTTAGACCACTTCTCATCCTTCCAGAAAGATGCAATAAAAAAAATAGATAAAACAATAAAATTTCTGGGGAAACAAGAAGTTGAATCTGGCAGAGCCGGTTAGACAACTTCTAATCCATCCAAAAATACAATATAATTAAATAACAAGAACAATAACATGTATGGGAAAACAAGAAGTTGAATCTGGCAGAGCCGGTTAGACAACTTCTAATCCTTCCAAAAATGCAATAAAATAAATAAGTAAAGCAATAAATAGTTTGGGGAAACAAGAAGTTGAATCTGGCAGAGCCGGTTAGACAACTTCTAATCCTTCCAAAATACAATAAAAATAAATAAGGAAAGCAATAAAATGTTTGGGGAAACAAGAAATTGAATCTGGCAGAGCCGGTTAGACAATTTCTAATCCTTCCAAAATACAAAAAAATAAATAATTAATAACATACAAATGGCATAACATAATCAACATCACATTTTACAACTATCACACTTGGATATCATCACAAAAGCATACTCTTATTTAAATTTCAAGATCATACAGAAACAAAATACTCCATATTCAAGATTTAAGATCAGACAAAAGCATAATATAGCATATTCCAGACTAAAGATAATACAAAAGGAAATACTCAAAGTTAGCTCCCCTTACCTCTATTCCAGACTTAGTTTCCTCTTCTCAAACCGTTCTCCGGAAACTTCCAGAATTTCCCCTCTTCAACTAGAATTTCCTCCAACTAGAATTTCCTCCAACTCTCTTCTCTCACAATTTCTCTAGAATTTTGGTGCAAATCTTCAGCCTCCCCCCCTTGGCTATTTATAGCCAAAAAATTTTACTATTCATTTTTACTATTCATTTTTACTATTCATTTTTACTATTCAAAAATTATTTTTTATTCACCATTCTTATCTCTGAATGATTAATTCTACGTGGAGTGTTCTCTTCCACAATTTATTTTAATATATTTTTTTTTAACTATTCACTATTTACTATTTACTATTTACTATTTACTATTTACTATTCACTATTCACTATTCACTTTTCTTAAAAAAAAATCCTAAATAAGTTATCAAAAATTTGAAGCTCTCCCTCTAGAATTACTATAATTTTATATCCAAAAATTTACATTTTTCTATCCATTAAAATTATTATTACTAATAAAATGCTAAAATTTACTATTATAAATTTTTTTTTTCATGGGTCTTACATTCTTCCCAACAACAATTATTTTCGCCCTCGAAAATTATCTATTTAACAAAAGACTTTTTAACAAAAGACTACTTACAAAAGAGATATGGATATTCCTTTATCATAAATTCTTCCAATTCCCAAGTCATTTCCTGTGTGTCTTCATCCCAAAGTACCTTTATCGTGCGAATATCCTTTCCTCTTAGCTTTTTCATTTGAACATCTAGTATATGCACTGGTCCAACGTCCATTGTTAAATTTTCCTTGACCTGGATTTCATCAACTTCTAACACATGCTTTGGATCTGGAATATACTTCCTCAGTTGGGAAACATGAAAAACGTTATGCAATTTTGCCAATCGAGGTGGTAATGCTATCTCATAAGCCACTGGCCCAATCTTTTTGAGAATTTGATACGGTCCGAGAAATTTTGGTGTCAGTTTCCTCATCTTGATAGCTCTCCCGACTCCTGTAGTTGGTGTTACTCGTAAGAATACGTGATCTCCTTCTTCAAATTCTAACGGTCTTCTTCTTTTGTCGGCATATGACTTTTGTCTACTTTGAGTTGCTTTCATCCGATCTTGGATTAATTTTATTTTTTCTGTGGTTCGCTGTAATAACTCGGGTCCCACTGTCAGTGCTTCCCCATCTTGAAACCAACACAACGGGGTTCTACATCTTCTTCCATATAAAGCTTCATATGGTGGCATACCAATACTGGAATGATAACTGTTGTTGTAAGTAAATTCTACTAATGGTAGTATCTCATTCCAACTTCCAAGATGATCTAATACACAAGTTCTTAGCAAATCCTCCAAAGACTGAATAGTCCTTTCTGTTTGACCATCAGTCTGAGGGTGATAAGCCGAACTCATCCTCAACTGTGTTCCCAGAGCCTTCTGTAGCGTCTGCCAAAACCTTGAAGTAAACCTTGGATCTCTGTCTGACACAATGCTTGTAGGTATGCCATGCAACCTTACTACTTCCCCGATGTATAACTCCGTCAGCTTTTCTAGTGACATACGTTGATTAATGGGCAAAAAGTGAGCGCTCTTGGTTAGTCTATCAACGATAACCCAGATAGAATCGTGACCTTTTGATGATTTTGGTAAATGTGTTACAAAGTCCATCGAGATACTGTCCCACTTCCATTGAGGAATGTCAAACTGTCGTAACATCCCTCCCGGTTTTTGATGCTCCACTTTTGCCTTTTGACACACCAAGCAAGCTGCTACAAACTCGGCCACATCCCTCTTCATTCCATTCCACCAAAATGACTCTTTCAAGTCCTTATACATCTTAGTCATACCTGGATGTATGCTAAGACGACTTTTATGGCCTTCATCCAAAATTAAATGTTTCAATTCACTCTTTGCAGGTATACACACTCTGTTCTTAAATCGAAGAATGCCATCTTTACTTAGAACGAACTCCTTGGCTTGATCGGTGTCCAACAACCTGATCTTTTGCTGCAACTCTTGATCCATTGACTGCTCAACCTTCACTTGTTCTAAGAAGTCACTAGTGATTACTAAATGACCACACCATATATGATCTCGGGTTAACTGCAACCCCAAGTTCATATCACGTAACTTTTCTAACAGTTCTAATTCCTTCACCATCAGTGTTGTTATCTGAGCTTCTCTCCTACTCAATGCATCTGCCACCACATTGGCTTTTCCTGGGTGATATAAAAGCTCGAAGTCATAGTCCTTCATATATTCCATCCATCTTCTTTGTCGCATGTTCAGCTCCTTTTGATCGAACAAATACTTTAGACTCTTATGGTCACTAAAAACTTGGAAACTTGCCCCATAGAGGTAGTGTCTCCATGTCTTTAATGCAAATACTACTGCTGCAAGTTCTATGTCATGCGTTGGGTAGTTCTTCTCATGCGCCTTTAGCTGCCTAGATGCATAAGCTACAGGTCTCCTTACTTGCATTAGGACGCACCCCAAACCTTGATATGACGCATCACAATACACCTCAAAAGATTTGTTGGAGTCTGGAATGATTAATACTGGTGCTGACGTTAGCCACTGCTTCATATCTTCAAAACTGGCTTCGCATTTGTCAGTCCACAGGAATGGTTGATCTTTACGAGTTAACTGAGTTAGAGGGCCTACAATCTTGGAAAACCCTTCGACAAAACGTCGGTAATAACCGGCTAATCCTACAAAACTTCGTACTTCAGTTACAGTTTTCGGCCGCTCCCACTTTAGCACAGCTTCCACTTTTGCTGGATCCACTGAGATTCCTTGAGCAGAAATCACATGACCCAAAAAATTTACTTTCTCTATCCAGAACTCACACTTTGACAGTTTCCCATACAGTTGATGTTTTCTCAAAATTTCCAATGCCATCCTCAAGTGTTCTGCATGCTTTTCCTTATTCTCTGAATAGATAAGAATATCGTCTATAAATACTACCACGAACTTATCTAAACATGACTGAAATATCCTGTTCATGTAGTCCATAAAAATCGCTGGAGCATTCGTCACGCCAAACGGCATTACTACGTACTCAACGTGTCCGTAGCGAGATCTGAAAGCCGTCTTTTGTACATCTTCCGTCTTGACAAGAATCTGATGGTACCCAAATCTGAGATCAATTTTCGAAAACACCTCTGCTCCCCTCAACTGATCTAATAGATCATCGATTCTTGGCAAAGGATATTTGTTCTTTATTGTAACCTTGTTCAACTGTCGATAATCCACGCACAACCTTGAACTTCCATCCTTCTTCTTCACCAGCAATACAGGAGCTCCCCATGGAGACACACTTGGACGGATAAACTTCTTCTCCAACAGATCTTCGATTTGCTTTTTCAACTCTGCTAGTTCGGCAGGAGCCATTCTGTATGGAGCCATAGAAACCGGGCCAGCTCCGGGCACTAGATCTATTGTGAAATCGATCTCTCGACTAGGTGGTAAACCTGGTACTTCTTCTGGAAAAACATCAACATATTCTTCTACCACAGGTATTCCGATGATTTGTTCTTCAGTATTCTCTCTTTTCTCCTGAGCTAACACCACATAGCAGGTAGCTCCATCTTTGATATCTTTCGCAACGACTCGAGTTGAGCTTAGTTCTAAATCGTTCAAATTTAGAAACTCTATCTTTTGTTTCCCGCAGTCAATAAGAACGTGATTGGCAGTCAACCAATCCATTCCCAAAATAATGTCTAGATTTTGAAGGGGTAAGCAGATCAAGTTCACTTTGAACTTGCGTCCTGCAATTTGGATCGGGCATCCGACACAGACTGAACTGGTCGTAATTGGTCCCGATGCTGGTGTAGAAACTACTAATTCACACCCTAGATCATGCATCAATAATCCGAGTCTTTCTAAACATGTTAGGGATATAAAGGAGTGTGTGGCTCCAGAGTCAAACAAAACATATACGGATTCTCCTAACAACATACAGGTGTGTAAGATTAATGTACCTGGCTTAGTAGCCTTTTCTACAGACATTGCGAATACTCTTCCTGTTGCCCGGGGCTTTACTTCAGCAGAATCTTGTTGTTGTGGTTCACCCACTTTCTTTTTCTTTGGACAGACATTAGCAAAGTGTCACGGATCATTGCAGATGAAACATCTCTTCCCTTCAACTCTTTCCCCAATAAGTTTAGGGCAGTCACGTCTGAAATGTGCCCCTCCACACTCAAAACACTTCACTGTTCCTCGATATGATAATTGTGGTTTTTCATAAGGTTTTTTGTTGAATTTCATTGAAGATTCTCCCTTTGCAAGTCTGGAAACTCTACTTGGATCAAACTCCAACAATTCTATCATTCTGGCTTTTTCTACCAATGCTGGAAACTCTTGTATTTCCAATGGCATAAGTACCTTCTTCAGTTCATGCCTTAGTCCTCCCTAATATTTTCGACATCTCCATTCTTCTGTGATATTCTGAGTATAAAACCTCGAGAGATAATTAAATTTTACTACGTACTCTTGTACTGATAACCTTCTTTGTTGTAAGGTCAGAAACTCCGCCTCCCTTGCAAATTTTGCACTGTTTGGAAAATATTTTTCCAAGAACCTTATCTTAAAGTTCTCCCAATTCACAGCCTCACCACGAACCGTCATCAACTGTTGCATACTTTCCCACCAATATTCAGCCTCACCCACCAAAAGAAATTATGCATAAGTTAATTTTTGTTCTTCTGAGCAAGTTATTACCCGAAAAATCTTCTCGTTCTGCCTTAGCCAAGAGTCAGCCTCATCAGGAGTAGCCTCCCCATTAAATTTAGTTGGATCATGCCTTAAGAAGTCATTCAAGCTAGAATGATTTTGAGGTACTTGATCAACTTGTTGTTGCTGCATCTTTGTCGAGTTTAAATGATTTCTTCAAAAAGATAACAATACAATTTAGCATATGATATCAATTTCCTCCAATAGTCATTTTCATCATAACCATTAATAGTTTTACTAAGAATAATAATTTCACTCCCCATAGTCCCAAAATACTTTCGAAAACCATTGCTCTGATACCATAATATAACACCCAAATATTTTAAAGGGTATTACTGATAGTAGAGACTAAATTAATTTGATATCTCATATAAACAATCAAACTTTATTTCAATTACTCCAAAGTACAATACCAAACTTACAAACTTTAAACAATATAGTCTTCACCATTGAAATTTCAACTTATAAGTTTT
>JAFNIE010000250.1:0-44155 GCA_027742785.1 Vigna reflexopilosa
CAACTTAGCTATGTCTCACCACAAAATTTGGCCAGCTTGAAAACCAACCAAAAAAAAATGTCATGCACCAAGATTTTTACATTAGTCATTTGGTGATATAAAGAGTGCATTCCAACCATTAAATCTAAAAAACCAAGACTTTGAAAATTTACCAAATCTTTGCACCACACACCCATTAAGCTAGCTTTAAAACCATCCCAAATGAAAAAATTTTTTGCACCAAGATTTTTACATCAATCATTTGGTGATATAAAGAGTGCATTCCAACAATTAAATCTCAAAAACGAAGAGTTTGAAAAGTTCCCAAATCTTGGCACCAAGCACAAACGTAGCTAAGTCTCACCATCTAAATTGGCTAGTTTGAAAACCAACCAAAACAAAAAATTTCTTGAACAAGATTTTTAGAGTGGCCATTTTGGCATATAAAGAGTGCATTCAAACCATCAAATCTCAAAATCCAAGACTCTGAAAATTTCCAAAATCCTGGCACCAAGCACCAACTTAGCTATGTCTCACCACCAAATTTGGCCAGCTTGAAAACCAACCAAAATAAAAAATTTATTAAACCAAGACTTTTACAGTAGTCATTATGTGATATAAAGAGTGCATTACAACCATTAAATCTCAAAAACCAACACTTTGAAAATTTTCCAAATCTTTGTTGCACCACATACCCATTAAGCTAGCTTGAAAACCATACCATATGAAAAATTTCTAGCTCCAAGATTTTTACATCAGTCATTTGGTGATATAAAGAGTTCATTCCAACCATTAAATCTCAAAAACGAAGACTTTGAAAATTTCCCAAATCTTGGCACCAAGCACAAACATAGCTATGTCTCACCACCAAAACTGGCTAGCTTGAAAATCAACCAAATTGAAAAATTTCTTGAACAAGATTTTTAGAGCAGCCATTTTGGGATATAAAGAGTGCATTCAAACCATCAAATCTCAAAAACCAAGACTATGAAAATTTCCAAAATCTTGGCACCAAGAACTAACATAGCTAAGTCTCACCACCAAAATTGGCTACCTTAAAACCCAACCAAAATAAAAAATTTCATGCACCAAGATTTTTACATTAGTTATTTTGTGATATAAAGAGTGCATTCCAACCATTAAATTTCAAAAACCAAGACTTTGTAAATTTACCAAATCTTTGCACCACGCACCCATTAAGCTAGCTTTAAAACCATCCCAAATGAAAAATTTCTTGCACCACGATTTTTACATCAGTCATTTGGTGATATAAAGAGTGCATTGCAACCATTAAATCTCAAAAACCAAAACTTTGAAAATTTACCAAATCTTTGTTGCGCGACGCACCCATTAAGCTAGCTTGAAAACCATACCATATGAAAAATTTCTTGCACCAAGATTTTTACATCAGTCATTTGGTGATATAAAGAGTTCATTCCAACCATTAAATCTAAAAAACGAAGACTTTGAAAATTTCCCAAATCTTGGCACCAAGCACAAACGTAGCTAAGAGTCACCACCAAAATTGGCTAGCTTGAAAACAAACAGAAATGAAAAATTTCATGAACAAGATTTTTAGAGCAGCCATTTTGGGATATAAAGAATGCATTTCAACCATCAAATCTCAAAAACCAAGACTCTGAAAATTTCCAACATCTTGACACCAAGCACTAACGTAGCTAAGTCTCTCAACCAAAATTGGCTACCTTAAAAACCAACCAAAACGAAAAATTTCTTGAACAACATTTTTATAGTAGCTATTTTAGAATATAAAGGGTGCATTCCAACCATCAAATCTCAAAAACCAAGACACTGAAAATTTCCAAAATCTTGGCATCAAGCACCAACTTAGCTATGTCTCAGCACCAAATTTGGCAAGCTTGAAAACCAACCAAAATAAAAAATTTCATGCACCAAGATTTTTACATTAGTCATTTTGTGATATAAAGAGTGCATTCCAACCATTAAATCTCAAAAACCAAGACTTTGAAAATTTACCAAATCTTTGCACCACGCACCCATTAAACTAGCTTGAAAACCATCCCAAATGAAAAGGTTTTTGCACCAACATTTTTACATCAGTCATTTGTTGATATAAAGAGTGCATTCCAACAATTAAATCTCAAAAACGAAGACTTTGAAAATTTCCCAAATCTTGGCACCAATCACCATCTTAGCTATGGCTCACCACCAAATTTGGCGAGCTTGAAAACCAACAATAATAAAAAATTTCATGCACCAAGATTGTTACATTAGTCATTTGGTGATATAAAGAGTGCATTCCAACCATTAAATCTAAAAAACCAAGACTTTGAAAATTTACCAAATCTTTGCACCACACACCCCTTAAGCTAGCTTGAAAACCATCCCAAATGAAAAATTTTTTGCACCAAGATTTTTACATCGGTCATTTGGTGATATAAAGAGTGCATTCCAACAATTAAATCTAAAAAACGAAGACTTTGAAAATTTCTCAAATCTTGGCACCAAGCACAAACGTAGCTAAGTCTCACCATCAAAATTGGCTAGTTTGAAAACCAACCAAAACGAAAAATTTCTTGAACAAGATTTTTATAGTAGCTATTTTGGGATATAAATAGTGCCTTCAAACCATCAAATCTCAAAATCCAAGACTCTGAAAATTTCCAAAATCCTGGCACCAAGCACCAACTTAGCTATGTCTCACCACCAAATTTGGCCAGCTTGAAAACAAACCAAAATAAAAATTTTCATTAGTCATTCGGTGATATAAAGAGTGCATTCCAACCATTAAATCTCAAAAACCAACACTTTGAAAATTTACCAAATCTTTGTTGCAACACGTACCCATTAAGCTAGCTTGAAAACCATCCCATATGAAAAATTTCTTGCACAAATATTTTTACATCAGTCATTTGGTGATACAAAGAGTTCATTCCAACCATTAAATCTGAAAAACGAAGACTTTGAAAATTTCCCAAATCTTGGCACCAAGCATAAACGTAGCTAAGTCTCACCACCAAAATTGGATAGCTTGAAAACCAACCAAAATGAAAAATTTCTTGCACCAAGATTTTTACATCAGTCATTTGGTGATATAAAGAGTTCATTCGAATCATTAAATCTCAAAAACGAAGACTTTTAAAATTTCCCAAATGTTGGCACCAAACACAAACGTAGCTAAGTCTCACCACCAAAATTGGCTAGCTTGAAAACCAACCAAAACAAAAAATTTCTTGAACAAGATTTTTACATTAGTCATTTGGTGATATGAAGAGTGCATTCCAACCATTAAATCTAAAAAACCAAGACTTTGAAAATTTACCAAATCTTTGCACCACGCACCCATTAAACTAGCTTGAAAACCATCACAAATAAAAAAGTTTTTGCACCAACATTTTTACATCCGTCATTTGGTGATATAAAGAGTGCATTCCAACAATTAAATCTCAAAAACGAAGACTTTGAAAATTTCCCAAATCTTGGCACCAAGCACAAACGTAGCTAAGTCTCACCATAAAAATTGGCTAGTTTGAAAACCAACCAAAGCGAAAAATTTCTTGAACAAGATTTTTATAGTAGCTATTTTGGGATATAAATAGTGCATTCAAACCATCAAATCTAGAAATCCAAGACTCTGAATATTTCCAAAATCTTGGCACCAAGCACCATCTTAGCTATGTCTCTCCACCAAATTTGGCGAGCTTGAAAACCAACCAAAATAAAAAATTTCATGCACCAAGATTTTTACATTAGTCGTTTGGTGATATAAAGAGTTCATTCCAACCATTAAATCTCAAAAGCGAACACTTTGAAAATTTCCCAAATCTTGGCACCAAGCACAAACGTAGCTAAGTCTCACAATCAAAATTGGCTAGTTTGAAAATCAACCAAAATGAAAAATTTCTTGAAAAAGATTTTTAGAGCAGCCATTTTGGGATATAAAGAGTGTATTCCAACCATCAAATCTCAAAAACCAAGACCCTGAAAATTTCCAAAATCTTGGCACCAACACTAACGTAGCTAAGTCTCTCAACCAAAATTGGCTACCTTAAAAACCAACTAAAACGAAAAATTACTTGTACAAGTTTTTTATAGTAGCTATTTTGGGATATAAAGGATGCATTCCAACAATCAAATCTCAAAAACAAAGACTCTGAAAATTTCCAAAATCTTGGCACCAAGCACCATCTTAGCTATGTCTCACCACCAAATTTGGCGAGCTTGAAAACCAACTAAAATAAAAAAGATCATGCACCAAGATTTTTACATTAGTCATTTGGTGATATAAAGAGTGTATTCCAACCATTAAATCTAAAAAACCAAGACTTTGAAAATTTACCAAATCTTTGCACCACGCACCTATTAAGCTAGCTTGAAAACCACCCCAAATGAAAAATTTTTTGCACCAAGATTTTTACATCGGTCATTTGGTGATATAAAGAGTGCATTCCAACAATTAAATCTCAAAAACGAAGACTTTGAAAATTTCCGAAATCTTGGCACCAAGCCCAAACGTAGCTAAGTCTCACCATCAAAATTGGCTAGTTTGAAAACCAACCAAAACGAAAAATTTCTTTAACGAGATTTTTATAGTAGCTATTTTGGGATATAAATAGTGCATTCAAACCATCAAATCTCAAAATCCAAGACTCTGAAAATTTCCAAAATCCAAGACTCTGAAAATTTCCAAAATCCTGGCACCAAGCACCAACTTAACTATGTCTCACCACCAAATTTGGCCAGCTTGAAAACAAACCAAAATAAAAAATTTCATCAGTCATTTGGTGATATAAAGGGTGCATTCAAACCATTAAATCTCTAAACCCAACACTTTGAAAATTTACCAAATCTTTGTTGCACCACGCACCCATTAAGCTAGCTTGAAAACCATCCCATATGCAAAATTTCTTCCACAAATTTTTTTACATCAGTCATTTTGTGATACAAAGAGATCATTCCAACTATTAAATCTGAAGAACGAAGACTTTGAAAGTTTCCCAAATCTTGTCACCAAGCACAAACGTAGCTAAGTCTCACCACCAAAATTGGATAGCTTGAAAACCAACCAAAATGAAAAATTTCTCGTAAAAGATTTTTAGAGCAACAATTTCTGGATATAAAGAGTGCATTCCAACCATCAAATCTAAAAAACAAGACTCTGAAAATTTCCAAAATCTTGGCAGCAAGAACTAACGTAGCTAAGTCTCACCACCAAAATTGGCTACCTTGAAAACCAACCAAAACGAAAAATTTATTGAACAAGATTTTTATAGTAGCTATTTTGGGATATAAAGGGTGCATTCCAACCATCAAATCTGAAAGAGTTCATTCCAACCATTAAATCTGTAAAACGAAGATTTTGAAAATTTCTCAAATCTTGGCACCAAGCACAAACGTAGCTAAGTCTCACCACCAAAATTGGATAGCTTGAAAACCAACCAAAATGAAAAATTTCTTGCACCAAGATTTTTACATCAGTCATTTGGTTATATAAAGAGTTCATTCCAACCATTAAATCTCAAAAACGAAGACTTTGAAAATTTCCCAAATCTTGGCACCAAGCACAAACGTAGCTAAGTCTCACCACCAAAATTGGCTAGCTTGAAAACCAACCAAAATGAAAAATTTTTTGAACAAGATTTTTAGAGTAGCCATTTTGGGATATAAAGAGTGCATTCAAACCATCAAATCTCAAAAACAAAGACTCTAGAAATTTCCAAAATCTTGGCACCAAGGACCATCTTAGCTATGTCTCACCACCAAATTTGGCGAGCTTGAAAACCAACCAAAATAAAAAATTTCATGCACCAAGATTTTCACATTAGTCATTTGGTGATATAGAGAGTTCATTCCAACCGTTAAATCTCAAAAACGAAGACTTTGAAAATTTCCTAAAAATTGGCACCAAGCACAAACGTAGCTAAGTCTCACCATCAAAATTGGCTAGTTTGAAAACGAACCAAAATGAAAAATTTCTTGAACAAGATTTTTAGAGCAGCCATTTTGGGATATAAAGAGTGCATTCCAACCATCAAATCTCAAAAACCAAGACTCTGAAAATTTCGAAAATCTTGGCACCAAGCATCAACTAGCCAAAGTCTCACATCCAAATTTGGCCAGCTTGAAAACCAACCAAAATAAAAGTTTCATGCACCAACATTTTTACATTAGTCATTTGGTGATATAAAGAGTGCATTCCAACAATTAAATCTAAAAAACCAACACTTTGAAAATTTACCAAATCTTTGTTGCACCACGCACCAATTAAGCTAGCTTGAAAACCATCCCAAAGGAAAAAATTTTTGCACCAAGATTTTTACATTAGTCATTTGGTGATATAAAGAGTGCATTCCAAGCATTAAATCTCAAAAACAAAGACTTTGAAAATATCCCAAATCTTGGCACCAAGCACAAACGTAGCTAAGTCTCACCATTAAAATTGGCTAGCTTGAAAACCAACCAAAATGAAAAATTTCTTGAACAAGATTTTTAGAGTAGCGATTTTGGGATATAAAGAGTGCATTCAAACCATCAAATCTAAAAAACCAAGACTCTGAAAATTTCCAAAATCATGGCACCAAGCACCAACTTAACTATGTCTCACCACCAAATTTGGCCAGCTTGAAAACCAACCAAAATAAAAAATTTCATGCACCAAGATTTTTACATTAGTCATTTGGTGATATAAAGAGTGCATACCAACCATTAAATCTAACCAAGGCTTTGAAAATTTACTAAATCTTTGCACCACGCACCCATTAAGCTAGCTTGAAAACCATCCCAAATGAAAAAATTTTTGCACCAACATTTTTCCATCAGTCATTAGGTGATATAAAGAGTGCATTCCAACAATTAAATCTCAAAAACGAAGACTTTGAAAAGTTCCCAAATCTTGGCACCAACCACAAACGTAGCTAAGTCTCACCATCTAAATTGGCTACTTTGAAAACCAACCAAAACGAAAAATTTCTTGAACAAGATTTTTAGAGTATCTATTTTGGGATATAAATCGTGCATTCAAACCATCAAATCTCAAAAGCCAAGACTCTGGAAATTTCCAAAATCCTGCACCAACTTAGCTGTGTCTCACCACCAAATTTGGCAAGCTTGAAAACCAACCAAAATAAAAATTTTATTGCACAAAGATTTTCACATTAGTCATTTTGTGATATAAAGAGTGCATTCCAACCATTAAATCTCAAAAACGAAGACTTTGAAAATTTCCCAAATCTTGGCACCAAGCACAGTCGTAGCTAAGTCTCACCACCAAAATTGGCTACCTTGAAAACCAACCAAAACGAAAAATTTCTTGAACAAGATTTTTATAGTAGCTATTTTGGGATATAAAGGATGCATTCCAACCATCAAATCTCAAAAATCAAGACTCTGAAAATTTCCAAAATCTTGGCACCAAGCACCAACTTAGCTATGTCTCACCACCAAATTTGGCCAGCTTGAAAACCAACCAAAATAAAAAATGTCATGCACCAAGATTTTTACATTAGTTATTTGGTGATATAAAGAGTGCATTCCAACCATTAAATCTAAAAAACCAAGACTTTTAAAATTTACCAAATCTTTGCACCACACACCCATTAAGCTAGCTTTAAAACCATCCCAAATGAAAAATATTTTGCACCAAGATTTTTACAACAGTCATTTGGTGATATAAAGAGTGCATTCCTACCATTAAATCTCAAAAACAAAGACTTTGAAAATTTCCCAAATCTTGGCACCAAAAGCACAAACGTAGCTAAGTCTCACCACCAAAATTGGCTTGCTTGAAAACCAACCAAAATGAAAAATTTCTTGAACAATATTTTTAGAGCAGCCATTTTGGGATATAAAGAGTGCATTCCAACCATCAAATCTCAAAAACCAAGACTCTGAAAATTTCCAAAATCTTGGGACCAAGCACTTACATAGCTAAGTCTCACCACCAAAATTGGCTAATTTGAAAACCAACCAAAACGAAAAATTTCTTGAACAAGATTTTTACATTAGTAATTTGGTGATATAAAGAGTGCATTCCAACCATTAAATCTCAAAAACCAAGACTCTGAAAATTTCCAAAATCTTGGCACCAAGCACTAACGTAGCTAAGTCTCACCACCAAAATTGGCTACCTTGAAAACCAACCAAAACGAAAAATTTCTTGAACAAGATTTTTATAGTAGCTATTTTGGGATATAAAGGATGCATTCCAAAAATTAAATCTCAAAAACGAAGACTTTGAAAAGTTCCCAAATCTTGGCACCAAGCACAAACGTAGCTAAGTCTCACCATCTAAATTGGCTAGTTTGAAAACCAACGAAAACGAAAAATTTCTTGAACCTCATTTTTAGAGTACTCATTTTGGGATATAAAGAGTGCATTCAAACCATCAAATCTAAAAATCCAAGACTCTGAAAATTTCCAAAATCCTAGCACCAAGCACCAACTTAGCTATGTCTAACCAACCAAAATAAAAATTTTCATGCACCAAGATTTTTACATTAGTCATTTTGTGCTATAAAGAGTGCATTCCAACCATTAAATCTCAAAAACGATGACTTTGAAAATTTCCCAAATCTTGGCACCAAGCACAAACGTAGCTAAGTCTCACCACCAAAATTGGCTAGCTTGAAAACCAACCAAAATGAAAAATTTCTTGAACAAGATTTTTAGAGCAGCCATTTTGGGATATAAAGAGAGCATTCCAACCATCAAATCTCAAAAACCAAAACTCTGAAAATTTCCAAAGTCTTGGCACCAAGCACTAAAGTAGCTAAGTCTCACCACCAAAATTGGCTACCTTGAAAACCAACCATAACGAAAAATTTCATGAACAAGATTTTTATAGTATCTATTTTGGGAAATAAAGGATGCATTCCAACTATCTTATCTCAAAAATTAAGACTCTGAAAATTTCCAAAATCTTGGCACCAAGCACCAACTTAGCTATGTCTCACCACAAAATTTGGCCAGCTTGAAAACCAACCAAAAAAAAATGTCATGCACCAAGATTTTTACATTAGTCATTTGGTGATATAAAGAGTGCATTCCAACCATTAAATCTAAAAAACCAAGAGTTTGAAAAATTTACCAAATCTTTGCACCACACACCCATTAAGCTAGCTTTAAAACCATCCCAAATGAAAAAATTTTTTGCACCAAGATTTTTACATCAATCATTTGGTGATATAAAGAGTGCATTCCAACAATTAAATCTCAAAAACGAAGAGTTTGAAAAGTTCCCAAATCTTGGCACCAAGCACAAACGTAGCTAAGTCTCACCATCTAAATTGGCTAGTTTGAAAACCAACCAAAACAAAAAATTTCTTGAACAAGATTTTTAGAGTGGCCATTTTGGCATATAAAGAGTGCATTCAAACCATCAAATCTCAAAATCCAAGACTCTGAAAATTTCCAAAATCCTGGCACCAAGCACCAACTTAGCTATGTCTCACCACCAAATTTGGCCAGCTTGAAAACCAACCAAAATAAAAAATTTATTGCACCAAGACTTTTACATTAGTCATTATGTGATATAAAGAGTGCATTACAACCATTAAATCTCAAAAACCAACACTTTGAAAATTTTCAAAATCTTTGTTGCACCACATACCCATTAAGCTAGCTTGAAAACCATACCATATGAAAAATTTCTAGCTCCAAGATTTTTACATCAGTCATTTGGTGATATAAAGAGTTCATTCCAACCATTAAATCTCAAAAACGAAGACTTTGAAAATTTCCCAAATCTTGGCACCAAGCACAAACATAGCTATGTCTCACCACCAAAACTGGCTAGCTTGAAAATCAACCAAATTGAAAAATTTCTTGAACAAGATTTTTAGAGCAGCCATTTTGGGATATAAAGAGTGCATTCAAACCATCAAATCTCAAAAACCAAGACTCTGAAAATTTCCAAAATCTTGGCACCAAGAACTAACATAGCTAAGTCTCACCACCAAAATTAGCTACCTTAAAAACCAACCAAAATAAAAAATTTCATGCACCAAGATTTTTACATTAGTTATTTTGTGATATAAAGAGTGCATTCCAACCATTAAATTTCAAAAACCAAGACTTTGAAAATTTACCAAATCTTTGCACCACGCACCCATTAAGCTAGCTTGAAAACCATCCCAAATGAAAAATTTCTTGCACCACGATTTTTACATCAGTCATTTGGTGATATAAAGAGTGCATTGCAACCATTAAATCTCAAAAACCAAAACTTTGAAAATTTACCAAATCTTTGTTGCACGACGCACCCATTAAGCTAGCTTTAAAACCATACCATATGAAAAATTTCTTGCACCAAGATTTTTACATCAGTCATTTGGTGATATAAAGAGTTCATTCCAACCATTAAATCTAAAAAACGAAGACTTTGAAAATTTCCCAAATCTTGGCACCAAGCACAAACGTAGCTAAGAGTCACCACCAAAATTGGCTAGCTTGAAAACAAACAGAAATGAAAAATTTCATGAACAAGATTTTTAGAGCAGCCATTTTGGGATATAAAGAATGCATTTCAACCATCAAATCTCAAAAACCAAGACTCTGAAAATTTCCAACATCTTGACACCAAGCACTAACGTAGCTAAGTCTCTCAACCAAAATTGGCTACCTTAAAAACCAACCAAAACGAAAAATTTCTTGAACAACATTTTTATAGTAGCTATTTTAGAATATAAAGGGTGCATTCCAACCATCAAATCTCAAAAACCAAGACACTGAAAATTTCCAAAATCTTGGCACCAAGCACCAACTTAGCTATGTCTCAGCACCAAATTTGGCAAGCTTGAAAACCAACCAAAATAAAAAATTTCATGCACCAAGATTTTTACATTAGTCATTTTGTGATATAAAGAGTGCTTTCCAACCATTAAATCTCAAAAACCAAGACTTTGAAAATTTACCAAATCTTTGCACCACACACCCATTAAGCTAGCTTGAAAACCATCCCAAATTAAAAATATTTTGTACCAAGATTTTTACATCAGTCATTTGGTGATATAAAGAGTGCATTCCAACCCTTAAATCTCAAAAACAAAGACTTTGAAAATTTCCCAAATCTTGGCACCAAGCACAAACGTAGCTAAGTCTCACCACAAAAATTGGATAGCTTGAAAACCAACCCAAATGAAAAATTTCTTGAACAAGATTTTTAGAGCAACAATTTTGGGATATAAAGAGTGCATTCCAACCATCAAATCTAAAAAACCAAGACTCTGAAAATTTCCAAAATCTTGGCACCAAGCACCAACGTAGCAAAGTCTCACCACCAAAATTGGTTACCTTGAAAACCAACCAAAACGAAAAATTTCTTGAACAAGATTTTTATAGTAGCTATTTTGCGATATAAAGGGTGCATTCCAACCATCAAATCTCAAAAACCAAGACTCTGAAAATTTCCAAAATCCTCGCACCAAGCACCAACTTAGCTACGTCTCACCACCAAATTTGGCCAGCTTGAAAACCAACCAAAATAAAAAATTTCATGCACCAAGATTTTTACATTAGTCATTTTGTGATATAAACAGTGCTTTCCAACCATTAAATCTCAAAAACCAAGACTTTGAAAATTTACCAAATCTTTGCACCACGCACCCATTAAGCTAGCTTGAAAACCATCCCATATGAAAAATTTCTTGCACAAAGATTTTACATCAGTCATTTGGTGATATAAAGAGTTCATTCCAACCATTAAATCTCAAAAACGAAGACTCTGAAAATTTCCAAAATCTTGGCACCAAGAACTAAAATAGCTAAGTCTCACCACCAAAATTGGCTACCTTTAAAACCAAACAAAACGAAAAATTTCTTGAACCAGATTTTTATAGTAAATATTTTTGGATATAAAGAGTGCATTCAAAAAATCAAATCTCAAAAACCAAGATACTGAAAATTTCCAAAATCTTGGCACCAAGAACTAACATAGCTAAGTCTTACCACCAAAATTGGCTACCTTGAAAACCAACCAAAATGAAAAATTTCTTGAACAAGATTTTTATAGTAGCTATTTTGTGATATAAAGGGTGCATTCCAACCATCAAATCTCAAAAACCAAGACTCTGAAAATTTCCAAAATCCTGGCACCAAGCACCAACTTAGCTATCTCTCACCACCAAATTTGGCCAGCTTGAAAACCAACCAAAATAAAAAATTTCATGCACCAAGATTTTTACATTAGTCATTTTGTGATAGAAGAAGTGCATTCCAACCATTAAATCTAAAAAACCAAGACTTTGAAAATTTACCAAATCTTTGCACCACGCACCCATTAAGCTAGCTTGAAAACCATCCCATATGAAAAATTTCTTGCACAAAGATTTTTACATCAGTCATTTGGTGATATAAAGAGTTCATTCCAACCATTAAATCTCAAAAACGAAGACTCTGAAAATTTCCAAAATCTTGGCACCAAGAACTAAAATAGCTAACTCTCACCTCAAAAATTGGATAGCTTGAAAACCAACCAAAATGAAAAATTTCTTAAACAAGATTTTTAGAGCAACAATTTTGGGATATAAAGAGTGCATTCCAACCATCAAATCTAAAAAACCAAGACTCTGAAAATTTCCAAAATCTTGGCACCAAGCACCAACGTAGCAAAGTCTCACCACCAAAATTGGCTACCTTGAAAACCAACCAAAACGAAAAATTTCTTGAACAAGATTTTTATAGTAGCTATTTTGCGATATAAAGGGTGCATTCCAACCATCAAATCTCAAAAACCAAGACTCTGAAAATTTCCAAAATCCTGGCACCAAGCACCAACTTAGCTATCTCTCACCACCAAATTTGGCCAGCTTGAAAACCAACCAAAATAAAAAATTTCATGCACCAAGATTTTTACATTAGTCATTTTGTGATATAAGAAGTGCATTCCAACCATTAAATCTCAAAAACCAAGACTTTGAAAATTTACCAAATCTTTGCACCACGCACCCATTAAGCTAGCTTGAAAACCATCCCATATGAAAAATTTCTTGCACAAAGATTTTTACATCAGTCATTTGGTGATATAAAGAGTTCATTCCAACCATTAAATCTCAAAAATGAAGAATCTGAAAATTTCCAAAATCTTGGCACCAAGAACTAAAATAGCTAAGTCTCACCACCAAAATTGGCTACCTTTAAAACCAACCAAAACGAAAAATTTCTTGAACCAGATTTTTATAGTAAATATTTTTGGATATAAAGAGTGCATTCAAACCATCAAATCTCAAAAACCAAGACACTGAAAATTTCCAAAATCCTGGCCCCAAACACCAACTTAGCAAAGTCTCACCACCAAAATTGGCTACCTTGAAAACCAACCAAAACGAAAAATTTCTTGAACAAGATTTTTATAGTAGCTATTTTTGGATACAAAGGGTGCATTCGAACCATCAAATCTCAAAAACCAAGACTCTGAAAATTTCCAAAATCCTGGCACCAAGCACCAACTTAGCTATGTCTCACCACCAAATTTGGCCAGCTTGAAAACCAACCAAAATAAAAAATTTCATTCACCAAGATTTTTACATTAGTTATTTTGTGATATAAAGAGTGCATTCCAACCATTAAATCTCAATAACCAAGACTTTGAAAATTTACCAAATCTTTGCACCACGCACCCATTAAGCTAGCTTGAAAACCATCCCATATGAAAAATTTCTTCCACAAAGATTTTTATTTCAGTCATTTTGTGATATAAAGAGTGCATTCCAACCATTAAATCTAAAAGACCAAGACTTTGAAATCTTTGCACCACGCAACCATTAAGCTAGCTTGAAAACTATCCCAAATGAAAAATTTCTTGCACCAAGATTTTTACATAAGTCATTTGGTTATATAAAGAGTGCATTCCAACAGTTAAATCTCAAAAACGAAGAATTTGAAAATTTCCCAAATCTTGGCACCAAGCACAACCGTAGCTCAGTCTCACCACCAAAATTGGCAAGCTTGAAAACGAACCAAAATGAAAAATTTCTTAAAAAAGATTTTTAGTGTAGCCATTTTGGGATATAAATCATGCATTCAAACCATCAAATCTCAAAAACAAAGACTCTAAAAATTACCAAAATCCAAGCACCAAGCACCAACTTAGCTATGTCTCACCACCAAATTTGGCCATCTTGAAAACCAACCAAAATAAAAAATTTCATCCACCAAGATTTTTACATTAGTCATTTTGTGATATAAAGAATGCATTCCAACCATTAAATCTCAAAAACCAAAACTTTGAAAATTTACCAAATCTTTGCACAACGCACCCATTAAGCTAGCTTGAAAACCATCACAAATGAAACATTTCTTGCACCTATATTTTTACATCAGTCATTTGGTAATATAAAGAGTGCATTCCAACCATTAAATCTCTAAAACGAAGACTTTAAAAATTTCCCAAATCTTGGCACCAAGCACAAACGTAGGTAAGTCTCACCATCAAAATTGGCTAGCTTGAAAACCAACCAAAATGAAAAATGTCTTGAACAAGATTTTTAGAGTAGCCATTTTGGAATATAAAGAGTGCATTCCAACCATCAAACCTCAAAAACCAAGACTCTGAAAATAATAATAATAATAATAATAATAATAGTAATAATAATAGTAATAATAATAGTAATAATAATAGTAATAATAATAGTAATAATAGTAATAATAATAGTAATAATAATAGTAATAATAATAGTGATAACAATAGTAATAATAGTAATAATAATAGTAATAATAATAGTAATAATAGTAATAATAATAGTAAAAATAATCGTAATAATAATAGTAATAATAGTAATAATAGTAATAATAATAGTAATAATAATAATAATAATAATAATAATTATAATAATAATAATAATAACAATAATAATAATTATAATACGAATAATAATAATAATAATAATACTAATAATAATAATACGAATAATAATAATAATAATAAAAATAATAATAATAATAATAATAGTAATAATAATAATAATAAAAGTAATAATAATAATAATAATAATAATAATGATAATAATAATAATAATGATAATAATAATAATAATGATAATAATAATAATAATAATCATAATAATAATAATAATAATAATAATAATAATAATAATAATAATAATAATAATAATAATAATAATAATAATAATAATAATAATAATAATAATAATAATAATAATAATAATCATAATAATAATAATAATAATAATAATAATAATAATAATAATGATAATAATGATAATAATAATAATAATAATAATAATGATATAAATAATAATAATAATAATAATAATAATAATAATAATGATAATAATGATATAAATAATAATAATAATAATAATGATAATAATAATGATAATAATCATAATAATAATAATAATAATAATCATAATAATAATAATAATAATAATAATAATAATAATAATAATAATAATAATAATAACCTTTCTGAATAAATGGACCCCTGCGTGTCAAAGTATGCTTTCTGATTTATAAATTCACTCACGCGACGCTGCTTCTCAGAACAACTCGAGATGCCTTCGTCTTATGCGAGATTATTCTCGAGAGGTCATCACCGTCACACCCATCATTCTCATAGATTCATCATTTTGCTTCATATTTCTCTTTGCATTCGCCTTCTTAACCATAGAAACATCTTTTCCGCCGATCATTCTTACATTCGAACCGCGGTTCATCTCGAGTTTTCTCTCTTTCTAAGGTTTTCACCGATCAAACCAGTTTCTCCACCGATCAAACCATATAATGTTGTTTTCTTATCTTTCTTGTACCATTTAAGTTTCTTGCTCTTTTAATTTCGATCAAAAAATTATTAAGTTTCTTTTCTTTTAATTTTGATTACTTCTTTGATTCATGCAATAAAGAAAACTATTAACTTCTTTGATTCATGCAATAAAGAAAATTATTAAGTTTCTTTTCTTTTAATTTTGATCCTGTCGATTTCTTCCTGTTCGATGTTTTTCAGCAAATTGAGTTACCACGGCCTATTCACGATTCATCGTCCTCTCATTCAACAACCACTCTTCAACACCGTTTGGTGCAGGTAACTCATCTTTTCTCTATTACCAAATTAAAGGTTTAAATTTTAATTTTCGCTTTTACTCCAAGGAAATACTTCAAGGAAAAAGGTCGAGGTATTTGTCTTTTTTCTTTTGTTAATTCCGAGCATGTTTATTGTTCCTGGTTGATTGCTTAGTACTGTTTACGGAGTGTTTTGGAGCTGTTTTTCTTTTTCTTTTTTTTTGTTTGTGTTTTGAGGTTGGTTTTTAGAATCTTGTAACCAAGGTAAAATGTTGATCTGTTTTTCTTTTATTTTGTTTATAAAAAAGAAGTTTACATGAACTGGGTGGTTCTCGGATCCTGTAAGATCATATCTTTACCGAAAATCAAATTCTTTTATTATCAACTGCACCAATTTTGTTGACTAATTTGTGTGTGAGAGCGTATGTTTTTGTCCCTAAATTGGATCGTGTTGGAATTTTTTATTAGATGCTCTGTTATATCATTATAAACCTGTAAATTCTAATAAATTCTTCTAATAAATTCTAATATGAACTTGGTTTTGAACTTAGTTTTGAAGTAGAAAGTAGGCATTTCAACTTTGATTTTAAATGCATTGTGTGTATTTCACCAAATGCACACTAGTGGGCAGCTATTTCTACGTTTTCTCTGCTATCTTGTCTTTGTATCTCTGTTGTGTTTCAAGGTTATATTTGAAGAGTGCCACTTTGATTTTAATTTATCATTTGCTATCGTGTTATTTTGTGTTATTTTCTTGTTTGGACCTTTAATGTTGCAGGCAATGAAACTTTTGAGAGGTTGGCAGCATTTGGTTTGTTTGCTAACTTCATGGTGTACTTAACAACATTTGGATCAAGTTTATGCTTCGAACATTCTCAACCTATGGAGTGGTGTTACCAACTTTTTCCCTTTGATTGGTGCCTTCATTTCTGATGCTTATGTTGGTCGCTTCCAAACTATAGCTTTTTGTTCCTTTTCTTCTCTACTGGTACTGCTTTCTTTACCTCTATATATGTTTACACTTTATATCTGACTGAACTAGCTTCATTATTATATATATTCTCTCTTCTTTTTTTCATTTTCTCTCTTTCATTATTATATGAACATCTTCTCGCCTTGGAGAACACCATTGATAATCAGGTGAAGCAGAACACCTAGAGTTGTTAAGTTCATCATTTTTCAGATCCTAGGTTTAATATTTTTGTGTTGAATATTGATACATGTTTTCCACTATTTCTAATCGTCACACCAACCCTCATGATTTACTTATTTTCTATTTTTTTTTTATTGTTTTATGTCATCTATCATGCTCACTTTTTTTTCTTTATCTCTGTCTTGTTAGGTATCAAATAGATTTAATTTAATTTACTTTCTTAAACTTTACTTATTTAAATTTTTTGAATATATTCTTTTCTCACAACTTTTATGTGCAGTGTCTGAAGCATGCTTCTAGCATTGATATTTTGGTCTTTGACAAGTTAATCCATCTAGAAATTTTATTTGGAAGCTATTCTGGAAATTTCATTTGGAAGCTAATGAAAGGAAGAACATTGGTCTGAGATAGAAAGAAGTAGAAAGAAGTCTGCTACTGGAAACTTATCTATGTGTCAATGGCCTATTTTTTCTTCTTCTCCTCCTTCTCTGCATATGCATGAGAGTTTCATGCGGAATACCTCACCTTTCAGCATCCGCAGTGGACAAAACCCTCAGTCAGATCAACAATTATGGTATCATAGCTTGTCTGACGGCTAACAGGTCCATTTTCCTTCTCTGCTTCAATCTTTTTATTATTTTTATGGAACAATTATGAAAAAAATGTCTGTGATCTAGTTTTTTTTATTAGGTATTTTAATCAATATGTGGTCTAGTTTTTTCTTTTAATCAATATTGGGTATTTTTTTTATTTTCTTATCCTTCTTCTCTATAGCCTTGTCATTGGTGGGGATAACTTGGGCAAGTTCTTCTAGGAATTAGCAAATTGCAATAAAAAAAATATGATTTTTATATGCTTTCAGAAAGAAGGAGCTTAATACTCTACTTTCCTTTTGTTGGGAATGTTGTTTCTCAGAAGAGAACTGCCTTAATGTTGAAAAAGGTGAAAAATATGGTTCAGATTTAAAGGATATGGATGAGAGATTATAATTCTGGTTGTGTAAAACATGAGGTAGGGATGACATACTTGTTGTAGATGAAGTTTGGACATATGTTGTCTATGACTAGTAGCTTCTTAGGTAAGAAGTGACACCATAAACAAATTTTCACAATTTAGTGCCAAAGTTGAAAGAGGATCACCAACCTAATTGTTTTGTGTTTGATGTGTATTTTATGTTACTAAATATAGAGGATTAAAGAATATTACTTTTTCACTTCCTTTTTCTTTGGCACCTTTTTTGCTTAGTGAGGTTAATTTTACTGAATGTATTATGTTCTTTTTGATTGTATTCAATTTTTTTTTTGCTAGTACTAGGCTAATTCTCCTAAGGCAGACCATAGTGAATTGTATTGTGTGGCTTACCTTTTATTTTTCACCTATGTATAGTGCAGAAGTGGCCTTGAAAGCTGCAAATGCTGCAATAGCAGGTGGAGTTTCAATTGTAAGTTTTCTTATTCTGTATTACTCAGGACATTTTCTGTTTTCTCTTAGTTTTGAAAATGATCCTACTAGTTGAATCAGTTTAAATGTTTTTGGACCATACAGAGGAGAGTTATGCAAGCCTTGTGACATCTGAAAAGATATGATGTACTCGACTAATTTTGCTCATGATGTGTTTCTCATCTATTTCTTTTTACATGTAGTTGGAAATTGTGGTGTCGACTGACTCCAGGTGTGTTTGAGGTTGTTTACCTCAACGTTTGTACTACCTCACTTGTTTTGTTCTTAGATTTAGAACTCATGCGCTTTTCTGGTCTGTGTAGGTTCTGCAGCAGCTTGTTTTGTACCTCACTTGTTTTATACTACCTCACTTGATTACAGCAGCAGAATCATGAAGCTGTGAAGCCAAAGAAGCAGAAGTCAAGCTGTCCATACGTTACAATCTATCATTACAAATAGTGTGTACTTGCTGGATTTGGAATGTTGTAGTTATGCATATTTGTTATGGAAGTTAAATTGTTTCTCAGTTTTTGAATTGTTTCTGGACCATAATTTTTTTTTTCTTTACATAAAATTTAGTAAAAAAGAAAGCCCATGGGCTGGCCCTGACCCATAGGACTTTGGGGCTTTTAGTCCTGTGGGCTTTCTCAATAAAATATTTTTTTTGGCCCTGTGGGCATTTTTGGCCCCAACCCACATTGGTTAGGGCCAGGGCCTATCAAGTGGGTCAATTTAACAGCTCTATTGCTAACACTGCAGTAGTTATTGATTCTAAGATTCTTAAAGCAGCATTTGAGATTGGACATATTCATACCCCTACTGATTGTTTTGATGTTATGTGTCCAGCCTTTGATTTTATTGAAAATTATTGTGAGTTCACTGTTTACAAAGCTGCAGTTTGGAATCCAAATACACAAATCAGCTATGCTCCATTAGCCACTGTGATTCAAATTCTCTTTTAAACGAGGTAATTCAATGGTCATGTTCATAAATATTGCAGTATAATTTTACTCCTTTTTATTGCACCTTCTTGTATGAATAGATTATGTATCCTATCTGATCTAATATATTTATGCCTATCAAAATTTCTTTATATTCATCTAAATGAAATTCTAATTTGAACGGTAGATCTTTATGAAATGTTATTGTTTCGAAACTTATGTGGGTTGTTATTACTTTATCTCTGAATCCCTTTATTTCTCTGTCTTTTTCTAATTTTTCTGGATCTGATGCATATGCTGTGTATCGATGACCCTCCAGAGTATTACCTCAAGGTCAGAAAAAAGATCTCAAAATGAGAAATTTTTTGGTTGATATTTCTGAATACGAATTACAACTGAGGTTCTTACGAGCATATATAGGGGAGCTCGGCCTCGACTCACATAATTGAAGATAGGTATGGACAGATTCCATCCTTATCTTCTGACTCATAATTCAACTAAGTGGGGTTACATGTTTCCCACTTATTACAATAAACACAATCTACTAGACCTGCTTGATAAAAACTATATAGAAGATCTGTATTGACGCCTTCTAAACAATTAACTTTAAATCCTATAAGGAATTAAAATTCCTAGAATTAGACTTCACAGTTCGGAAATATCAAAAGAAATTTCCACATATGGTTTATAGACTGGAAAACGTCTTACCGGACTGGGACATCCAGGTTCTGCGGCTACAGCAGATTTACCATAAGATGAGAGCAACGATTACAGTTCAAATCTGTATGATATAGTGCTCAGAAACAAAGTCACGAACTATGGAAGATTCATTTGATATATTTGAACAAGAAGAATCTAGTCAAGGATACAGTTCAAATCTGTTAATAGAAAGATTGAAAATAAAAGAAATAGAAGAAAAAGGAAAAATAACTCTACCGATTCAAACCAGTTTCTCCACCGATTCAACCTCTCTCGCACCGAATAAAAACCTTTTCCACCGATTAAACACACTCCTACATCAAACCCTAGAATCGTCACCTATTAAACATCCGAATCTAGGGTTCGTATGCACAGTCATCGTCGCTATCTCCCTCGCCGTAGAGCGTGTTTTTCATTTTGGCGGAAAGTTTCTCAAAGCCAAGGACCAGAAGCCGCTACGAAGCACTACAGAAGATTAAAGAAGGTTTTCTTTTTCTTTTCTTTTTTTCCCTTCCTCACCCCTGCTTCGATCAAATTCAAATTCAATGTTCAATACAATGTTGTCCTTTTATCTTTCTTGTACCATTTAAGTTTCTTGCTCTTTTAATTTCGATCGTGTCGATTACTTCTTTGATTCATGCAATAAAGAAAATTATTAACTTCTTTGCTCTTTTAGTGTTTTTTTTTTCTTTTTTGTTATCTCTCCTAATCATTTGTTGCTTCTTTCATATTGTGCGAGTTTCATTTTCAAGTTCTTGCAAAATGCGACACTGAAGATTCTCTGAAAAAAAAGTGGAAAAGGATTGAAGAGTTTGATTCTCGTAGATCAGAACTTGAGACCATATATACAACACTCCTCAAAGCAAATATGGTAATGTTCCATTGTTTCAGTAATTCCTGTTAAGTGAAATAAAACCGGTATAGTTACTGTTCATCCTCGTGAATGGTGATACCCTGTTTGAATCCTAGAATAGTCACTGGTTTAAAACTTGAATTGTTTATGAGTTGGTTTGTCTGTGGGGACATAAATGCATTTACTGTGAATTGTTACATGCAATGACTATTGAGACTGTGAGTGCGAATGCCCCCATTGTGCCTTTTGAATGGTGATACCCGTTTGAATCCTATGATAGTCACTGGTTTAAAACTTGAGTTATCTATTAATTGGTTTTTGTCTGTGAGGGGACATAGGTGCATTTACAGTGAATTGTTATATGCACTGACTACTGAGACCATGAATATGATTGTGCCTACTGTGCCTTGACATTTTTCTTTTCCCCTAACTTCCAAAATTTATTTGAACTCATCTTTTTTGTCGTATGTATTCCAGTAATTTTGGTTTTAATAAATAGTACTTTGATTTTAGTTTTTATGTTGTTTTCAATACTATAATGCAGGATGCTGCTTCATTTTGGAGTCAGCAACCATTAACTGCTAGGGAATATGCTTCAAGCACTATAAGTCCAGCATGTGCTGCTGTTGTCGATGCTTCAAATAGTGCAAAGGATCTCATTGAGAAAGAAGTGTCTGCGTTTTCTCAAAGTCCAGATAATAGTCTCTACATGCTTCCTTCTTCTCCACAGGTTTATAATGCTCCACAGACAACTTTTTCACTTACCTGTTCAGTAAACATACATTAGAATAAAACTAATGTTCTGAATATTTTGGATTTGATATATGAAATTAATTTACATGATCTACTTTAGAATTAAAGATAATAAAGACAAGGTAATAGGAGGAATTACAGGAAATTTAAAATATACTACTTTGAAATTCAATGTTAATTTACAGTATGCTATTCCTTTAGCATCAAATTATTTAAATAATTCAATAGGAGTATTATATAAGTTTGAAAGAGAAGAATTAGTGAAAGAGGACGATATTCCATTTTACGCTGTAAGTTACGCCTTAGGAAATAGTCATCATTCGGTGAAATATAAAGAAAAGGATCAAATAGAAATAGAAGATTTATTTTCAAATATAGGAACAAAAGTAAAGATGATTAGCGGGATAGGACAAGTCCCAAGATTAGGATATAAAGAACCAAGACTAATAAATAAAGAAAAAGAAATCACAAAACAACCATTCGAACAACATATTTCTGAAATAAAGGAGTCAGATAAAATAAAATTACAGTTAGAAAATTTAGGAAAAGAAGTATCAAGCATAAAAAGATTAATATGAGCTTTTCAGAAATAGAGTCAACAAAAAGAGATATATACAGACCCAAAAATCCTTCAAAGAGAAAAACTACAACCGAAGATAGTCAAAATATGATAAATGACCTGGAAGATTTTAGAAAACATATAAACAAAAATTATAATCCATTAGTTTACAAATCTAAAATATTAGAAAATGTACAAGGATTATTAGATTGTATTAGAAAAGGAGAAAAGAGGAGAAAAACTGACAGAAAGTCAGATACTTGAGGTTGCCCAGATCGTTATAACTGATAGTTAATCAATTACTTTCATATGGAGGTGTAAGAATGTGATATATCTTGGCTTGAATTCATTTTGCACAACAATTTCCTTTCTCCCTCTCCCTTTCCTTGCATATATCAAACTTAAATATCGTATAAGTGAGCTTGTTCTGTTGAATATGGGTGTAATCTTGCATAATTTTTCTTACTGCCAATATAGTTTTTCACATGGTATTAGAGTTCTAGGTTTTTCCTGGAGCCTTGGTCTCTGATTTTACCACATATTTCCTTTATTGTCATTTTATCTTCAAGAGGCTAAAACCTTATTTGCTGCAGTTTCATTGTAACAACTTTTATTGCTGTTTTCTCTTTATTGTTGTTTGTGCAGAATCGAAAGCCAGTTCTGAAGGGAAAGCTATTGTTGCTGAAAGGGAGAGCTGAGAAAGAGCAATTCAATACAACCTTGGAAACAATGCATATCTGGGCACAACATGGAGAAAAACAGATAAGCTCGGTCTTTTCATTTCCTTTTAATTGTAGTTATAGATTTTTGTTAGTAATGTACATAGATTTAACTAGCATAGTAAATAATAGGATAGATAATATGATGTTTTTCATAAAAATATAAAGAAATAATTTTGATCTATGGCCAATTTAAACAGATTTTCTTTCTCTTAGCTTTGTAGTTTAGTTTAGTTTTTCAGTTCTGTTATATTTATTTCTTTTGTTCTTTTAATTTTGTTTTGTATAAATCTCTGTGTTGTTTGTCTTGTACATACCCTTTGATATGTGTCTGTTCGTGTGTGTAATATGTGTGTGTTTGTGTTTGTGAGTATGTGTTTTTGTGTTTGGGTGCATGTGTGCTTGTGTAACTTGTGTGTGTGCGCTTGTGTACCTTATGTGTGTGTGAATGTGTGTGTCTTTGTGTTGGTGTGTGTGTTCTTGTGTGGATAATAATTGTGTGTGTAACTTATATGTGTGTGCGTGTCTGTTTGTATGTGTGCTGTCCGTGTGTGTGTTTCTTTGTTTGTTTGTGCATGTCTGTTTGGTTGTGTTTGTTTCTTTGCGTCTATGTGTGAGTAAGATTGTGTGTTTTTGTTTGTGTAACTTATGTGTGTGCTTGTGTAACTTATGTGTGTGAATGCGTGTGTGTGTTTGTGTTGGTGTGTGCTTGTGTGTGTTTGTGTTGGTGTGTGCTTGTGTGTGTGTAACTTATATGTGTGTGTGCGTGTTTGTTTGTGTGTGTGCGTGTCCGTGTGTGTTTCTTTGTTTGTGCGTGTTAGTTTTTTGTGTTTGTTTCTTTGTGTCTATGTGTGAGTAAGACTGTGTATGTGTTTTTGTTTGTGTCTGTTTGGTTGTTCTTTTTCTCTAGATAAATGAAAGACTAATGAGAAATTCATATTCCATATTGTTTGTTAATTTGGTTTGATGTTAATTTAATATAGATTAGAGAGAAACTCTTGTTTCATAAAGATATCAACTTTCCAGTTTCTAGATGAATGAATTTGTTTTGTTATTTAATTGCTTGCTTGGTGTAATTATATTTTGTATCAGGTCTCCCTTGGAAACAATGCATACCTAGGCAGAGCATGGAGAAAAACAGATAAGCTCATTCTTTTCATTTCCTTTTAATTGTAGTTATAGATTTTTATTAGTAATGTACATAACTTTAACTAGCATAGTAAATAGTAGATTAGATAATATGCTTTTTTTCATAAAAATAAAAAGAATTAATTTTGATCTATGGCCAATTTAATCTGATTTTGCTTTATTTTATCTTGTCTCTATTTAATCTGATTTTGCTTTATTTTATCTTGTCTCTATCCCAAGGGCTGCCCCTAATTTCTGGCCCATTTAATACAGGGTTTCTTTGAAGCCCCAGCCCCCAAAGCCCCCAAGAAGTGGGTGGGGCCAGGTTAGGGTGGGGCTGGCCCTGAATCTGAGATTCTTCTTTCTCGCTCAACATCTAATTATGCTCTTTCACGACTCATTCACAACGACTCAGTTTCTTCCTTGTCTCCATCCACGAGGCCAAGGGGCTCACCTTCTCCACCATTTTCTAGGGCATTAACACCTAAAGAATTGATTCTCTCGGACTCCATTCCGTTCTTCAACATTCTTCAATTGTATTCTTCATTGTTGTAACAGGTTGGTCCTTTCCTACCATCTTTGCTTTTATCTTTGCTTGTGCATTGACCCCTGTTTTAACAGGTTAACGATTGCAGCGAGGAGGCTGCCAAGGAAGATTTGTTGTACAGTTACAAATCTGCAGCTAGTGGGTTTTCTGCTAAGCTTACTCCGGAGCAGGTTGAACAGATTTCAAGTAAGTTCTGTTGTTTTCAATCTGTTTTATATTAATCATTCTCAAAATGCTTGATGTTATATGTTTCATTTTTGCTATTTTATTTTTTCCCCTTTTGGTTAATGACTATTATCTTGAAATTTCCTTTTGTATGGTGACTACTTTACGTTTTTGCACCATGAATGAACACACCATGAATGAACATACTATTATCTTAAACACACAATGAATGAACCATGTCACTTTTCGTAAAGATGGTAGCACCTTGACTTGACACCCTTCTAGACAAATTTGAAACATACACCAAATTCACACTAGTGGGCAGCTATTTCTACGTTTTCTCTGCTATCTTGTCTTTGTATCTCTGTTGTGTTTCAAGGTTATATTTGAAGAGTGCCACTTTGATTTTAATTTATCATTTGCTATCGTGTTTATTTTCTTGTTTGGACCTTTAATGTTGCATGCAATGAAACTTTTGAGAGGTTGGCAGCATTTGGTTTGTTTGCTAACTTCATGGTGTACTTAACAACATTTGGATCAAGTTTATGCTTCGAACATTCTCAACCTATGGAGTGGTGTTACCAACTTTTTCCCTTTGATTGGTGCCTTCATTTCTGATGCTTATGTTGGTCACTTCCAAACTATAGCTTTTTGTTCCTTTTCTTCTCTACTGGTACTGCTTTCTTTACCTCTATATATGTTTACACTTTATTATATATATATATGTTTGAACTAGCTTCATTATATATATATTCTCTCTTCTTTTTTTCATTTTCTCTCTTTCATTATTATATGAACATCTTCTCGCCTTGGAGATCACCATTGATAATCAGGTGAAGCAGAACACCTAGAGTTGTTAAGTTCATCATTTTTCAGATCCTAGGTTTAATATTTTTGTGTTGAATATTGATACATGTTTTCCACTATTTCTAATCGTCACACCAACCCTCATGATTTACTTCTTTTCTATTTTTTTTTTATTGTTTTATGTCATCTATCATGCTCACTTTTTTTTCTTTATCTCTGTCTTGTTAGGTATCAAATAGATTTAATTTAATTTACTTTCTTAAACTTTACTTATTTAAATTTTTTGAATATATTCTTTTCTCACAACTTTTATGTGCAGTGTCTGAAGCATGCTTCTAGCATTGATATTTTGGTCTTTGACAAGTTAATCCATCTAGAAATTTTATTTGGAAGCTATTCTGGAAATTTCATTTGGAAGCTAATGAAAGGAAGAACATTGGTCTGAGATAGAAAGAAGTAGAAAGAAGTCTGCTACTGGAAACTTATCTATGTGTCAATGGCCTATTTTTTCTTCTTCTCCTCCTTCTCTGCATATGCATGAGAGTTTCATGCGGAATACCTCACCTTTCAGCATCCGCAGTGGACAAAACCCTCAGTCAGATCAACAATTATGGTATCATAGCTTGTCTCATAGCTTGTCTGACGGCTAACAGGTCCATTTTCCTTCTCTGCTTCAATCTTTTTATTATTTTTATGGAACAATTATGAAAAAAATGTCTGTGATCTAGTTTTTTTTATTAGGTATTTTAATCAATATGTGGTCTAGTTTTTTCTTTTAATCAATATTGGGTATTTTTTTTATTTTCTTATCCTTCTTCTCTATAGCCTTGTCATTGGTGGGGATAACTTGGGCAAGTTCTTCTAGGAATTAGCAAATTGCAATAAAAAAAATATGATTTTTATATGCTTTCAGAAAGAAGGAGCTTAATACTCTACTTTCCTTTTGTTGGGAATGTTGTTTCTCAGAAGAGAACTGCCTTAATGTTGAAAAAGGTGAAAAATATGGTTCAGATTTAAAGGATATGGATGAGAGATTATAATTCTGGTTGTGTAAAACATGAGGTAGGGATGACATACTTGTTGTAGATGAAGTTTGGACATATGTTGTCTATGACTAGTAGCTTCTTAGGTAAGAAGTGACACCATAAACAAATTTTCACAATTTAGTGCCAAAGTTGAAAGAGGATCACCAACCTAATTGTTTTGTGTTTGATGTGTATTTTATGTTACTAAATATAGAGGATTAAAGAATATTACTTTTTCACTTCCTTTTTCTTTGGCACCTTTTTTGCTTAGTGAGGTTAATTTTACTGAATGTATTATGTTCTTTTTGATTGTATTCAATTTTTTTTTTGCTAGTACTAGGCTAATTCTCCTAAGGCAGACCATAGTGAATTGTATTGTGTGGCTTACCTTTTATTTTTCACCTATGTATAGTGCAGAAGTGGCCTTGAAAGCTGCAAATGCTGCAATAGCAGGTGGAGTTTCAATTGTAAGTTTTCTTATTCTGTATTACTCAGGACATTTTCTGTTTTCTCTTAGTTTTGAAAATGATCCTACTAGTTGAATCAGTTTAAATGTTTTTGGACCATACAGAGGAGAGTTATGCAAGCCTTGTGACATCTGAAAAGATATGATGTACTCGACTAATTTTGCTCATGATGTGTTTCTCATCTATTTCTTTTTACATGTAGTTGGAAATTGTGGTGTCGACTGACTCCAGGTGTGTTTGAGGTTGTTTACCTCAACGTTTGTACTACCTCACTTGTTTTGTTCTTAGATTTAGAACTCATGCGCTTTTCTGGTCTGTGTAGGTTCTGCAGCAGCTTGTTTTGTACCTCACTTGTTTTATACTACCTCACTTGATTACAGCAGCAGAATCATGAAGCTGTGAAGCCAAAGAAGCAGAAGTCAAGCTGTCCATACGTTACAATCTATCATTACAAATAGTGTGTACTTGCTGGATTTGGAATGTTGTAGTTATGCATATTTGTTATGGAAGTTAAATTGTTTCTCAGTTTTTGAATTGTTTCTGGACCATAATTTTTTTTTTCTTTACATAAAATTTAGTAAAAAAGAAAGCCCATGGGCTGGCCCTGACCCATAGGACTTTGGGGCTTTTAGTCCTGTGGGCTTTCTCAATAAAATATTTTTTTTGGCCCTGTGGGCATTTTTGGCCCCAACCCACATTGGTTAGGGCCAGGGCCTATCAAGTGGGTCAATTTAACAGCTCTATTGCTAACACTGCAGTAGTTATTGATTCTAAGATTCTTAAAGCAGCATTTGAGATTGGACATATTCATACCCCTACTGATTGTTTTGATGTTATGTGTCCAGCCTTTGATTTTATTGAAAATTATTGTGAGTTCACTGTTTACAAAGCTGCAGTTTGGAATCCAAATACACAAATCAGCTATGCTCCATTAGCCACTGTGATTCAAATTCTCTTTTAAACGAGGTAATTCAATGGTCATGTTCATAAATATTGCAGTATAATTTTACTCCTTTTTATTGCACCTTCTTGTATGAATAGATTATGTATCCTATCTGATCTAATATATTTATGCCTATCAAAATTTCTTTATATTCATCTAAATGAAATTCTAATTTGAACGGTAGATCTTTATGAAATGTTATTGTTTCGAAACTTATGTGGGTTGTTATTACTTTATCTCTGAATCCCTTTATTTCTCTGTCTTTTTCTAATTTTTCTGGATCTGATGCATATGCTGTGTATCGATGACCCTCCAGAGTATTACCTCAAGGTCAGAAAAAAGATCTCAAAATGAGAAATTTTTTGGTTGATATTTCTGAATACGAATTACAACTGAGGTTCTTACGAGCATATATAGGGGAGCTCGGCCTCGACTCACATAATTGAAGATAGGTATGGACAGATTCCATCCTTATCTTCTGACTCATAATTCAACTAAGTGGGGTTACATGTTTCCCACTTATTACAATAAACACAATCTACTAGACCTGCTTGATAAAAACTATATAGAAGATCTGTATTGACGCCTTCTAAACAATTAACTTTAAATCCTATAAGGAATTAAAATTCCTAGAATTAGACTTCACAGTTCGGAAATATCAAAAGAAATTTCCACATATGGTTTATAGACTGGAAAACGTCTTACCGGACTGGGACATCCAGGTTCTGCGGCTACAGCAGATTTACCATAAGATGAGAGCAACGATTACAGTTCAAATCTGTATGATATAGTGCTCAGAAACAAAGTCACGAACTATGGAAGATTCATTTGATATATTTGAACAAGAAGAATCTAGTCAAGGATACAGTTCAAATCTGTTAATAGAAAGATTGAAAATAAAAGAAATAGAAGAAAAAGGAAAAATAACTCTACCGATTCAAACCAGTTTCTCCACCGATTCAACCTCTCTCGCACCGAATAAAAACCTTTTCCACCGATTAAACACACTCCTACATCAAACCCTAGAATCGTCACCTATTAAACATCCGAATCTAGGGTTCGTATGCACAGTCATCGTCGCTATCTCCCTCGCCGTAGAGCGTGTTTTTCATTTTGGCGGAAAGTTTCTCAAAGCCAAGGACCAGAAGCCGCTACGAAGCACTACAGAAGATTAAAGAAGGTTTTCTTTTTCTTTTCTTTTTTTCCCTTCCTCACCCCTGCTTCGATCAAATTCAAATTCAATGTTCAATACAATGTTGTCCTTTTATCTTTCTTGTACCATTTAAGTTTCTTGCTCTTTTAATTTCGATCGTGTCGATTACTTCTTTGATTCATGCAATAAAGAAAATTATTAACTTCTTTGCTCTTTTAGTGTTTTTTTTTTCTTTTTTGTTATCTCTCCTAATCATTTGTTGCTTCTTTCATATTGTGCAAGTTTCATTTTCAAGTTCTTGCAAAATGCGACACTGAAGATTCTCTGAAAAAAAAGTGGAAAAGGATTGAAGAGTTTGATTCTCGTAGATCAGAACTTGAGACCATATATACAACACTCCTCAAAGCAAATATGGTAATGTTCCATTGTTTCAGTAATTCCTGTTAAGTGAAATAAAACCGGTATAGTTACTGTTCATCCTCGTGAATGGTGATACCCTGTTTGAATCCTAGAATAGTCACTGGTTTAAAACTTGAATTGTTTATGAGTTGGTTTGTCTGTGGGGACATAAATGCATTTACTGTGAATTGTTACATGCAATGACTATTGAGACTGTGAGTGCGAATGCCCCCATTGTGCCTTTTGAATGGTGATACCCGTTTGAATCCTATGATAGTCACTGGTTTAAAACTTGAGTTATCTATTAATTGGTTTTTGTCTGTGAGGGGACATAGGTGCATTTACAGTGAATTGTTATATGCACTGACTACTGAGACCATGAATATGATTGTGCCTACTGTGCCTTGACATTTTTCTTTTCCCCTAACTTCCAAAATTTATTTGAACTCATCTTTTTTGTCGTATGTATTCCAGTAATTTTGGTTTTAATAAATAGTACTTTGATTTTAGTTTTTATGTTGTTTTCAATACTATAATGCAGGATGCTGCTTCATTTTGGAGTCAGCAACCATTAACTGCTAGGGAATATGCTTCAAGCACTATAAGTCCAGCATGTGCTGCTGTTGTCGATGCTTCAAATAGTGCAAAGGATCTCATTGAGAAAGAAGTGTCTGCGTTTTCTCAAAGTCCAGATAATAGTCTCTACATGCTTCCTTCTTCTCCACAGGTTTATAATGCTCCACAGACAACTTTTTCACTTACCTGTTCAGTAAACATACATTAGAATAAAACTAATGTTCTGAATATTTTGGATTTGATATATGAAATTAATTTACATGATCTACTTTAGAATTAAAGATAATAAAGACAAGGTAATAGGAGGAATTACAGGAAATTTAAAATATACTACTTTGAAATTCAATGTTAATTTACAGTATGCTATTCCTTTAGCATCAAATTATTTAAATAATTCAATAGGAGTATTATATAAGTTTGAAAGAGAAGAATTAGTGAAAGAGGACGATATTCCATTTTACGCTGTAAGTTACGCCTTAGGAAATAGTCATCATTCGGTGAAATATAAAGAAAAGGATCAAATAGAAATAGAAGATTTATTTTCAAATATAGGAACAAAAGTAAAGATGATTAGCGGGATAGGACAAGTCCCAAGATTAGGATATAAAGAACCAAGACTAATAAATAAAGAAAAAGAAATCACAAAACAACCATTCGAACAACATATTTCTGAAATAAAGGAGTCAGATAAAATAAAATTACAGTTAGAAAATTTAGGAAAAGAAGTATCAAGCATAAAAAGATTAATATGAGCTTTTCAGAAATAGAGTCAACAAAAAGAGATATATACAGACCCAAAAATCCTTCAAAGAGAAAAACTACAACCGAAGATAGTCAAAATATGATAAATGACCTGGAAGATTTTAGAAAACATATAAACAAAAATTATAATCCATTAGTTTACAAATCTAAAATATTAGAAAATGTACAAGGATTATTAGATTGTATTAGAAAAGGAGAAAAGAGGAGAAAAACTGACAGAAAGTCAGATACTTGAGGTTGCCCAGATCGTTATAACTGATAGTTAATCAATTACTTTCATATGGAGGTGTAAGAATGTGATATATCTTGGCTTGAATTCATTTTGCACAACAATTTCCTTTCTCCCTCTCCCTTTCCTTGCATATATCAAACTTAAATATCGTATAAGTGAGCTTGTTCTGTTGAATATGGGTGTAATCTTGCATAATTTTTCTTACTGCCAATATAGTTTTTCACATGGTATTAGAGTTCTAGGTTTTTCCTGGAGCCTTGGTCTCTGATTTTACCACATATTTCCTTTATTGTCATTTTATCTTCAAGAGGCTAAAACCTTATTTGCTGCAGTTTCATTGTAACAACTTTTATTGCTGTTTTCTCTTTATTGTTGTTTGTGCAGAATCGAAAGCCAGTTCTGAAGGGAAAGCTATTGTTGCTGAAAGGGAGAGCTGAGAAAGAGCAATTCAATACAACCTTGGAAACAATGCATATCTGGGCACAACATGGAGAAAAACAGATAAGCTCGGTCTTTTCATTTCCTTTTAATTGTAGTTATAGATTTTTGTTAGTAATGTACATAGATTTAACTAGCATAGTAAATAATAGGATAGATAATATGATGTTTTTCATAAAAATATAAAGAAATAATTTTGATCTATGGCCAATTTAAACAGATTTTCTTTCTCTTAGCTTTGTAGTTTAGTTTAGTTTTTCAGTTCTGTTATATTTATTTCTTTTGTTCTTTTAATTTTGTTTTGTATAAATCTCTGTGTTGTTTGTCTTGTACATACCCTTTGATATGTGTCTGTTCGTGTGTGTAATATGTGTGTGTTTGTGTTTGTGAGTATGTGTTTTTGTGTTTGGGTGCATGTGTGCTTGTGTAACTTGTGTGTGTGCGCTTGTGTACCTTATGTGTGTGTGAATGTGTGTGTCTTTGTGTTGGTGTGTGTGTTCTTGTGTGGATAATAATTGTGTGTGTAACTTATATGTGTGTGCGTGTCTGTTTGTATGTGTGCTGTCCGTGTGTGTGTTTCTTTGTTTGTTTCTTGTTTGTTTGTGCATGTCTGTTTGGTTGTGTTTGTTTCTTTGCGTCTATGTGTGAGTAAGATTGTGTGTTTTTGTTTGTGTAACTTATGTGTGTGCTTGTGTAACTTATGTGTGTGAATGCGTGTGTGTGTTTGTGTTGGTGGGTGCTTGTGTGTGTTTGTGTTGGTGTGTGCTTGTGTGTGTGTAACTTATATGTGTGTGTGCGTGTTTGTTTGTGTGTGTGCGTGTCCGTGCGTGTTTCTTTGTTTGTGCGTGTTAGTTTTTTGTGTTTGTTTCTTTGTGTCTATGTGTGAGTAAGACTGTGTATGTGTTTTTGTTTGTGTCTGTTTGGTTGTTCTTTTTCTCTAGATAAATGAAAGACTAATGAGAAATTCATATTCCATATTGTTTGTTAATTTGGTTTGATGTTAATTTAATATAGATTAGAGAGAAACTCTTGTTTCATAAAGATATCAACTTTCCAGTTTCTAGATGAATGAATTTGTTTTGTTATTTAATTGCTTGCTTGGTGTAATTATATTTTGTATCAGGTCTCCCTTGGAAACAATGCATACCTAGGCAGAGCATGGAGAAAAACAGATAAGCTCATTCTTTTCATTTCCTTTTAATTGTAGTTATAGATTTTTATTAGTAATGTACATAACTTTAACTAGCATAGTAAATAGTAGATTAGATAATATGCTTTTTTTCATAAAAATAAAAAGAATTAATTTTGATCTATGGTCAATTTAATCTGATTTTGCTTTATTTTATCTTGTCTCTGTTTAATCTGATTTTGCTTTATTTTATCTTGTCTCTATCCCAAGGGCTGCCCCTAATTTCTGGCCCATTTAATACAGGGTTTCTTTGAAGCCCCAGCCCCCAAAGCCCCCAAGAAGTGGGTGGGGCCAGGTTAGGGTGGGGCTGGCCCTGAATCTGAGATTCTTCTTTCTCGCTCAACATCTAATGATGCTCTTTCACGACTCATTCACAACGACTCAGTTTCTTCCTTGTCTCCATCCACGAGGCCAAGGGGCTCACCTTCTCCACCATTTTCTAGGGCATTAACACCTAAAGAATTGATTCTCTCGGACTCCATTCCGTTCTTCAACATTCTTCAATTGTATTCTTCATTGTTGTAACAGGTTGGTCCTTTCCTACCATCTTTGCTTTTATCTTTGCTTGTGCATTGACCCCTGTTTTAACAGGTTAACGATTGCAGCGAGGAGGCTGCCAAGGAAGATTTGTTGTACAGTTACAAATCTGCAGCTAGTGGGTTTTCTGCTAAGCTTACTCCGGAGCAGGTTGAACAGATTTCAAGTAAGTTCTGTTGTTTTCAATCTTTTTATATTAATCATTCTCAAAATGCTTGATGTTATATGTTTCATTTTTGCTATTTTATTTTTTCCCCTTTTGGTTAATGACTATTATCTTGAAATTTCCTTTTGTATGGTGACTACTTTACGTTTTTGCACCATGAATGAACACACCATGAATGAACATACTATTATCTTAAACACACAATGAATGAACCATGTCACTTTTCGTAAAGATGGTAGCACCTTGACTTGACACCCTTCTAGACAAATTTGAAACATACACCAAATTCACACTAGTGGGCAGCTATTTCTACGTTTTCTCTGCTATCTTGTCTTTGTATCTCTGTTGTGTTTCAAGGTTATATTTGAAGAGTGCCACTTTGATTTTAATTTATCATTTGCTATCGTGTTTATTTTCTTGTTTGGACCTTTAATGTTGCATGCAATGAAACTTTTGAGAGGTTGGCAGCATTTGGTTTGTTTGCTAACTTCATGGTGTACTTAACAACATTTGGATCAAGTTTATGCTTCGAACATTCTCAACCTATGGAGTGGTGTTACCAACTTTTTCCCTTTGATTGGTGCCTTCATTTCTGATGCTTATGTTGGTCACTTCCAAACTATAGCTTTTTGTTCCTTTTCTTCTCTACTGGTACTGCTTTCTTTACCTCTATATATGTTTACACTTTATTATATATATATATGTTTGAACTAGCTTCATTATATATATATTCTCTCTTCTTTTTTTCATTTTCTCTCTTTCATTATTATATGAACATCTTCTCGCCTTGGAGATCACCATTGATAATCAGGTGAAGCAGAACACCTAGAGTTGTTAAGTTCATCATTTTTCAGATCCTAGGTTTAATATTTTTGTGTTGAATATTGATACATGTTTTCCACTATTTCTAATCGTCACACCAACCCTCATGATTTACTTATTTTCTATTTTTTTTTATTGTTTTATGTCATCTATCATGCTCACTTTTTTTTCTTTATCTCTGTCTTGTTAGGTATCAAATAGATTTAATTTAATTTACTTTCTTAAACTTTACTTATTTAAATTTTTTGAATATATTCTTTTCTCACAACTTTTATGTGCAGTGTCTGAAGCATGCTTCTAGCATTGATATTTTGGTCTTTGACAAGTTAATCCATCTAGAAATTTTATTTGGAAGCTATTCTGGAAATTTCATTTGGAAGCTAATGAAAGGAAGAACATTGGTCTGAGATAGAAAGAAGTCTGCTACTGGAAACTTATCTCTGTGTCAATGGCCTATTTTTTCTTCTTCTCCTCCTTCTCTGCGTATGCATGAGAGTTTCATGCGGAATACCTCACCTTTCAGCATCCGCAGTGGACAAAACCCTCAGTCAGATCAACAATTCTGGTATCATAGCTTGTCTCACGGCTAACAGGTCCCTTTTCCTTCTCTGCTTCAATCTTTTTATTATTTTTGTGGAACAATTATGAAAAAAATGTCTGTGATCTAGTTTTTTTTATTGGGTATTTTAATCAATATGTGGTCTAGTTTTTTCTTTTAATCAATATTGGGTATTTTTTTTATTTTCTTATCCTTCTTCTCTATAGCCTTGTCATTGGTGGGGATAACTTGGGCAAGTTCTTCTAGGAATTAGCAAATTGCAATAAAAAAAATATGATTTTTATATGCTTTCAGAAAGAAGGAGCTTAATACTCTACTTTCCTTTTGTTGGGAATGTTGTTTCTCAGAAGAGAACTGCCTTAATGTTGAAAAAGGTGAAAAATATGGTTCAGATTTAAAGGATATGGATGAGAGATTATAATTCTGGTTGTGTAAAACATGAGGTAGGGATGACATACTTGTTGTAGATGAAGTTTGGACATATGTTGTCTATGACTAGTAGCTTCTTAGGTAAGAAGTGACACCATAAACAAATTTTCACAATTTAGTGCCAAAGTTGAAAGAGGATCACCAACCTAATTGTTTTGTGTCTGATGTGTATTTTATGTTACTAAATATAGAGGATTAAAGAATATTACTTTTTCACTTCCTTTTTCTTTGGCACCTTTTTTGCTTAGTGAGGTTAATTTTACTGAATGTATTATGTTCTATTTGATTGTATTCAAATTTTTTTTTGCTAGTACTAGGCTAATTCTCCTAAGGCAGACCATAGTGAATTGTATTGTGTGGCTTACCTTTTATTTTTCACCTATGTATAGTGCAGAAGTGGCCTTGAAAGCTGCAAATGCTGCAATAGCAGGTGGAGTTTCAATTGTAGGTTTTCTTATTCTGTATTACTCAGGACATTTTCTGTTTTCTCTTAGTTTTGAAAATGATCCTACTAGTTGAATCAGTTTAAATGTTTTTGGACCATACAGAGGAGAGTTATGCAAGCCTTGTGGCATCTGAAAAGATATGATGTACTCGACTAATTTTGCTCATGATGTGTTTCTCATCTATTTCTTTTTACATGTAGTTGGAAATTGTGGTGTCGACTGACTCCAGGTTTGTTTGAGGTTGTTTACCTCAACGTTTGTACTACCTCACTTGTTTTGTTCTTAGATTTAGAACTCATGCGCTTTCTGGTCTGTGTAGGTTCTGCAGCAGCTTGTTTTGTACCTCACTTGTTTTATACTACCTCACTTGATTACAGCAGCAGAATCATGAAGCTGTGAAACCAAAGAAGCAGAAGTCAAGCTGTCCATACGTTACAATCTATCATTACAAATAGTGTGTACTTGCTGGATTTGGAATGTTGTAGTTATGCATATTTGTTCTGGAAGTTGAATTGTTTCTCAGTTTTTGAATTGTTTCTGGACCATAATTTTTTTTTTCTATACATAAAATTTAGTAAAAAAGAAAGCCCATGGGCTGGCCCTGACCCATAGGACTTTGGGACTTTTAGTCCTGTGGGCTCTCTCAATAAAATATTTTTTTTGGCCCTGTGGGCATTTTTGGCCCCAACCCACATTGGTTAGGGCCAGGCCTATCAAGTGGGTCAATTTGACAGCTCTGTTGCTAACACTGCAGTAGTTATTGATTCTAAGATTCTTAAAGCAGCATTTGAGATTTTGGACATATTCATACCCCTACTGATTGTTTTGATGTTATGTGTCCAGCCTTTGATTTTATTGAAAATTATTGTGAGTTCACTGTTTACAAAGCTGCAGTTTGGAATCCAAATACACAAATCAGCTATGCTCCATTAGCCACTGTGATTCAAATTCTCTTTTAAACGAGGTAATTCAATGGTCATGTTCATAAATATTGCAGTATAATTTTACTCCTTTTTATTGCACCTTCTTGTATGAATAGATTATGTATCCTATCTGATCTAATATATTTATGCCTATCAAAATTTCTGTATATTCATCTAAATGAAATTCTAATTTGAACGGTGGATCTTTATGAAATGTTATTGTTTCGAAACTTCTGTGGGTTGTTATTACTTTATCTCTGAATCCCTTTATTTCTCTGTCTTTTTCTAATTTTTCTGGATCTGATGCATATGCTGTGTATCGATGACCCTCCAGAGTATTACCTCAAGGTTAGAAAAAAGATCTCAAAATGAGAAATTTTTTGGTTGGTATTTCTGAATACGAATTACAACTGAGGTTCTTACGAGCATATATAGGGGAGCTCGGCCTCGACTCACATAATTGAAGATAGGTATGGACAGATTCCATCCTTATCTTCTGACTCATAATTCAACTAAGTGGGGTTACATGTTTCCCACTTATTACAATAAACACAGTCTACTAGACCTGCTTGATAAAAACTATATAGAAGATCTGTATTGACGTCTTCTAAACAATTAACTTTAAATCCTATAAGGAATTAAAATTCCTAGAATTAGACTTCACAGTTCGGAAATATCAAAAGAAATTTCCACATATGGTTTATAGACTGGAAAACGTCTTACCGGACTGGGACATCCAGGTTTTGCGGCTACAGCAGATTTACCATAAGATGAGAGCAACGATTACAGTTCAAATCTGTATGATATAGTGCTCAGAAACAAAGTCACGAACTATGGAAGATTCATTTGATATATTTGAACAAGAAGAATCTAGTCAAGGATACAGCTCAAATCTGTTAATAGAAAGATCGAAAATAAAAGAAATAGAAGAAAAAGGAAAAATAACTCTAAAGGAAGGAGAAAATATAATCCAACCTTGGATAAATATAAAAAGGAAAAATATATTATAGTTTGGAAAATATTCAGCAGAATTTCCAATAAGATTAGAGAGTGCAAAAGGACAGGTAGCCATGAGTTTAGTTAACGAGGAAAGTCTTTGCATATTCGAGAGCTCATCACCCGTCACACCCATCCTTCTCGTAGATTCATCATTTTGCTTCATATTTCTCTTTGCATCCGCCTTCTCAACCATAGAAATATCTTTTCCGTCGATCATTCTCACATTCGAACCGATTAATCGGTTCATGTCGACTTTTCTCCCTTTTTCTAGGGTTTTCACCGTTCAAACCAGTTTCTCCACCGATTCAACCTCTCTCGCACCGAATAAAAACCTTTTCCATCGATTAAACACACTCCTACATCAAACCCTAGTATCGTCACCTATTAAACATCCGAATCTAGGGTTCGTATGCACAGTCATCGCCGCTATCTCCCTCGCCGTAGAGCGTTTTTTTCATTTTGGCGGAAAGTTTCTCAAAGCCAAGGACCAGAAGCCGCTCTACGAAGCACTGCAGAAGATTAAAGAAGGTTTTCTTTTTCTTTTCTTTTTTTCCCTTCCTCACCCTTGCTTCGATCAAATTCAAATTCAATGTTCAATACAATGTTGTTCTTTTATCTTTCTTGTACCATTTAAGTTTCTTACTCTTTTAATTTTGATTGTGTGGATTACTTCTTTGATTCATGCAATAAAGAAAATTATTAACTTCTTTGTTCTTTTAGTGTTTTTTTTTTCTTTTTTGTTATCTCTCCTAATCATTTGTTGCTTCTTTCATATTGTGCGAGTTTCATTTCCAAGTTCTTGCAAAATGCGACACTGAAGATTCTCTGAAAAAAAAGTGGAAAAGGATTGAAGAGTTTTTGATTCTCGTAGATCAGAACTTGAGACCATATATACAACACTCCTCAAAGCAAATATGGTAATGTTCCATTGTTTCAGTAATTCCTGATAAGTGAAATAAAACCGGTATAGTTACTGTTCATCCTCGTGAATGGTGATACCCTGTTTGAATCCTAGAATAGTCACTGGTTTAAAACTTGAATTGTTTGAGTTGGTTTGTCTGTGGGGACATAAATGCATTTACTCTGAATTGTTACATGCACTGACTATTGAGACCGTGAGTACGATTGCCCCCATTGTGCCTTTTGAATGGTGATACCCATTTGAATCCTATGATAGTCATTGGTTTAAAACTTGAGTTATCCATTAATTGGTTTATGTCTGTGAGGGGACATAGGTGCATTTACAGTGAATTGTTATATGCACTCACTACTGAGACCATGAATATGATTGTGCCTACTGTGCCTTGACATTTTTCTTTTCCCCTAACTTCCAAAATTTATTTGAACTCATCTTTTTTGTTGTATGTATTCCAGTAATTTTGGTTTTAATAAATAGTACTTTGATTTTAGTTTTTATGTTGTTTTCAATACTATAATGCAGGATGCTGCTTCATTTGGAGTCAGCAACCATTAACTGCTAGGGAATATGCTTCAAGCACTATAATTCCAGCATGTGCTGCTGTTGCCGAGGTTTCAAATAGTGCAAAGGATCTCATTGAGAAAGAAGTGTCTGCGTTTTCTCAAAGTCCAGATAATAGTCTCTACATGCTTCCTTCTTCTTCACAGGTTTATAATGCTGCGTTTTCTCAAAGTCCAGATAATAGTCTCTACATGCTTCCTTCTTCTTCACAGGTTTATAATGCTCCACAGACAACTTTTTCACTTACCTGTTCAGTAAACATACATTAGAATAAAACTAATGTTCTGAATTTTTTGGATTTGATATATGAAATTAATTTACATGATCTACTTTAGAATTAAAGATAATAAAGACAAGGTAATAGGAGGAATTATAGGAAATTTAAAATATACTACTTTGAAATTCAATGTTAATTTACAGTATGTTATTCCTTTAGCATCAAATTATTTAAATAATTCAATAGGAGTATTATATAAGTTTGAAAGAGAAGAATTAATGAAAGAGGACGATATTCCATTTTACGATGTAAGTTACGCCTTAGGAAATAGTCATCATTCGGTGAAATATAAAGAAAAGGATCAAAAAGAAATAGAAGATTTATTTTCAAATATAGGAACAGAAGTAAAGATGATTAGCGGGATAGGACAAGTCCCAAGATTAGGATATAAAGAACCAAGACTAATAAATAAAGAAAAAGAAATCACAAAACAACCATTCGAACAACATATTTCTGAAATAAAGGAGTCAGATAAAATAAAATTACAGTTAGAAAATTTAGGAAAAGTATCAAGCATAAAAAGATTAATATGAGCTTTTCAGAAACAGAGTCAACAAAAAGAGATATATACAGACTCAAAAATCCTTCAAAGAGTCAACAAAAAGAGATATATACAGACCCAAAAATCCTTCAAAGAGAAAAACTACAAACGAAGATAGTCAAAATATGATAAATGACCTAGAAGATTTTAGAAAACATATAAACAAAAATTATAATCCATCGGTTTACAAATCTAAAATTTTAGAAAATGTACAAGGATTATTAGATTGTATTAGAAAAGGAGAAAAGAGGAGAAAAACTGACAGAAAGTCAGATACTTGAGGTTGCTCATATCGTTATAACTGATAGTTAATCAATTACTTTCATCTGGAGATGTAAGAATGTGATATATCTTGGCTTGAATCCATTTTGCACAACAATTTCCTTTCTCCCTCTCCCTTTCCTTGTATATATCAAACTTAAATATCGTATAATTGCGCTTGTTCGGTCTTTATCTTCTTTTATTCCCCAATCCCTAACCGTAAACCCTTATGCATACCATAACTGTTGAATATGGGTGTAATCTTGCATAATTTTTCTTACTGCCAACATAGTTTTTCACATGGTATTAAAGTTCTATGTTTTTTCTGGAGCCTTGGTCTCTGATTTTACCACATATTTCCTTTATTGTCATTTTATCTTCAAGAGGCTAGAACCTTATTTGCTGCAGTTTCATTGTAACAACTTTTATTGCTGTTTTCTCTTTATTGCAGAATCGAAAGCCAGTTCTGAAGGGAAAGCTATTGTTGCTGAAAGGGAGAGCTGAGAAAGAGCAATTCAATACAACCTTGGAAACAATGCATACCTGGGCACAACATGGAGAAAAACAGATAAGCTCGGTCTTTTCATTTCCTTTTAATTGTAGTTATAGATTTTTGTTAGTAATGTACATAGATTTAACTAGCATAGTAGATAATAGGATAGATAATAAGATGTTTTTCATAAAAATAAAAAGAATTAATTTTGATCTATGGCCAATTTAAACAGATGTTCTTCCAATGCCTCCCCCTCAGCAATATAATCATTTCCAGTGCTCAATATGTCAATTATGTGAATAGACTCTCGTAGTCCACTCATCATTGCACCACCACCAGTATCTAGGTGCTCTTGGTAGGTTGCTTCACCCTAATCAGTCACAACATAGGCAACATGATTTGGAACTGAATCCTGCCCAAAAAATTTTCGGAGAACCTTCACTGCATGTTTAACATGCCCTTATGACACCAAACTGTCCCCAACCCAATTGCTCGCCAAGAGCATACTGATCTTTTAGATTAGAGACTTGACTTGTCTCTAATATGGTCTTGGTCAAAGCAACTAATTGTAACAATTGTATGAAGTACAAGGTTTACTATTGCTGTCACTCTTGGCAACAGCCATACCAATTTCCTCCCCCTCCTCAACAAACCGAAAAATATAGTGTTACAACGTGGTTCCTTGATACCATATCACACATTTGTTACAACGTGGTTCAAGTGAATTGTGATTCCTTCTCCTAGAAACTCCACAACGAAACTGTAACCCCCTTTAATCATACAATGAGCTCCCCCAAAACCCCCATACACATCATTTTGATTCCAGTGGGGAAAAGAAAGATCATTAGGTAAAGCAGCACAACCATACTCCAAATGAGCAAAGTGCTAACCCATAACCCACAACCATACTCTAAAATATTCAAAGTTAAAATATTGATATTATAAGATATCCCAACTATGTCTACGGTGCTTTTTATCCTTTATGATTTGGGCAGTTATCTTATGCCATGGGCCTTAAGACTGAGTATTTTTTGGAGGTTAGAAGATATGCTTCTTTGGCTTTTGGATTTCCTCTTTTCCTTTTCTATAATAGCTATTGTGTTATAAAAACTGAATTTGATTCTGAATTCTTTAATGTTTCAAGACAATCTTAGACATTTTGGTATAAAATTTCTGTCATCTACTTCTGGTTGAATCTCGGTTTGATTTTTTGTTTTGCGAACAAATTTCCATTACATTCCTTGATGGATGCATTATGCATACAATGAATTCTCATGGATGTAGTTAATAAACTATCATTATACTGATAAGTTGATGGATGACTTCTTTGGATGTGGTTGCAGAAATCAATGATCCACAAAGCTCCTGGATAATTATCTTCTCCAATTACAGAGAAAGTTTCAGGTAATGTTAATTTGAATTATTTAAAATCATATTCTACATAGTTATTAGAAACTTTTAGCGAAATTAAAAATATATTGTGTTGATTCAATTCCTTCCGGGATATAATGAATGCACTTTAGAATTGTGATTAAAAATATATTGTGTCGATTCAATTCCTTCCGGGTTGTCAAAGTTCAGGTACTTTTGATTATACTTTGCTTTAGAATTGTGATTGTGTGCTTGGTTAAGTTGTGCATGGATATCCTCGAAACAAATGCACTAGTTAATATTTTTTTCATCTGTACCATATCATTGGTCTTAGCCCTCCCTTTGGTCATAACCCAACATTAGCTAACAAGTTCATAGATAAGGCCTTTGGGTTTAAACCAAAGCTCCTAATTCTTATAGTAGCACCAAAGATACAAAGGTAAGACACTTTCTCAATGACAATGTTTTCTTTGTATATTATTTGGATTGTACACAAATAGTTTTTTTCTTTTTTTGCTCTTGAGATAATAAATTGGTTTTTTTATGCTTTGTATTTGGCATCCACGTCTCAATGTTGGTAAGGGAATGCACGAGAGCACGTTTTCCCTTTTCAAGTAAGAATCTAGTTTGAGAAGTTCCTTTCAATTGTGAATATTTTTCTAGGAATCTAATCATAATGTATATTGTTTATATAGTCAGGTACACAATGTATTGGGTTCTCCATGTAGTTAGGAAGTTACCTTTCCGTTGCTATATGGAGGTGATGATTTATTTTGTTTGTCTGGTCATTTCAAAATATATCAATTTTACCTTTTTTAAACAATATGTATCTTTGATTTTTACTATAGATAAAACCTCTGGTGGAACCAACGAAAGCTCTAATGAGTGTAAAATGCTCAACTTTTTAGTGGCATGAATTCTTTCACCATGGTAGTAAGCTGGAACTCTTTAGTTTTTTGCATTATTACATTTTTTTTCAAAATGAATTTATAGGTTTTGTGCTTTGCAGCTCTAAAAGATCTTGTTTTAGTTGCACTTTTGTCTCCAATTATTCTGGTATGTGTTTACAAGTACGTGACTTGGTTAGTGTTTAAAATTTGAATATATGTAATGCAATTATCCAACTTTTCTTTTCCTTTTTCAGGTATACTTTGAGGATACTTGGATCTGGTATGTCATATTCTCTATGTTATTTGGAGTTATTTATGGGGCATTCAGTCGCCTCAAAGAGGTCAGTACATTGTCCACTTTTAAATCCTTTTCTTGAAGGGTTGTTTTGGATTGTGTTGTTTATTTATTGCTTATTTGCTTACACCTACCTTCAAATGCACTCTTTCCCCAATTGTTTGCAATTCTTCAAGCATAAATTTTGTGTCCATAAATGTTTGACAATCATTATTGTTTTTTTGGTGTGGGACTATTGGATGTTGCCAACTATTTGAACAACTATTCCATATTTTCACTGGGTTATTTTTCTTTCAAGTTACATATGTAGCTTATTGAAAGTTTGATAGGTTTCTTAAGAGCAAGAAACCTGGAACACCATTCTGTTTTAACTCAAGAAAAAAAAACACAACAAAGAACCGTTTCCTTATTTCAGAAAACACAACAATTGTACAACACTATCAAGGAAGCCTGTCTTCCTCCTTCACAAGATGTGCAGATCCTGTCTCAACTTCAAACAATACAAAAACGTGTCCCCGAGACACTTATGTCCCCTTATATAGCTAAATCCTAGCTAACTCCTAAAACAACCTTCTAAGTAACTGCCTGCCTCTGAACAACCTCAATTGGTCCTATGATCCTGGTCTCTCCTGGGTGGTAGCTTTGCTGGTTCTTTGAAAATATTCTCATGCTTCCCTAAGATCTTCTCAAGTTCTGTGCACGGCCTAGGTGATAATTGATCCACCCTTCCCTCTTTTTCTTCC